>SCLH01001338.1:176692-191690 GCA_004367855.1 Oikopleura vanhoeffeni
CCTTCACCTATTAGCGGATTTCACCTATCTGCCAGATTTTCAAAAACTTTCACCTATCCGCCGGACCCTGCTGTATCCTGTTAATACAAATTAAAATGGTCTGATTTGACTCTCAATATCATCATGACATCCAGATATTATCAAAATATGTTTGTTTTACTTTTCGTTGCAAAAGTAATTTTTAAGGATTATTCAATTGTCAGTTTTCTTGACGCAATTTGCGCCAACAATTTAACTGAAAATGTGCGCCACTGAGTTAAGCTTTTTTTGATATTTAATTTATCGTGTTTCATCAACGTTTTTGTAAACCTATTGTTAAAGAAATACAGTCTTGACTCCAGATAATCGATTTTACCATGTGTACGGTTCTTTCATTAATTTATATTCATTGTTATTATGAATTTTTTTAGAATAATAAAATGCAACTTTGCGGAAAAAACGTGTTGTTTTGAGTCGATACAAATAAAAATGACCAAAATAAGTATATTTTATACGATTTTTATTATCTGATGAACGTATTTTGGCTATTGAAAGGGATGTATGGCTAAGGCGCATAATGATCAATTAAAAACGTTATATTTTTTAACGAAAAGGAAGTTCTTCGTTAACCCTGCAAAGATGTATTAACCCAAAAAAACGGTCGTAAACATTTTACACTTTTTGATAATTTTTGAAATTTACGGGTACAACCATCATATCATATATAAGTTATATGAGGTTTCAGATTTCCCGTAGGTTATTCTGAGCTTAGCGCTATTATCGCATATGTTATAATATGCTCTCCGCCCACGCAAAAAGTGATCGCGTTTTCTGGTTTCCTTGATAGTATTGTGACTAGAATCTAATCATAAATGTTAAAATTTTTGATTTAACACAGTAAAATCTACTGAGTAGATCATCACCAGTAAAACCTTATTTTTAAAATCCAATATTTTGCGTTAATAACATTGATCCACATGAATCGAAGTTCATTTTGTTTGCAAAATACTATTTTCCATCAAGATGATCTGTTAATATTTTGCAATCATTTGCAGGCAAAATTAACTATAAGTGTGAGGTTTCACAGTTATATCGTGGAGATATTTTTGGATTCAGGAATAAAAATATTAAAATGAGAGAAAACAGGCACATTTAGGGGTTTGTAAGGAAATGCAAAATGTCAATTCAAGCTTAATTTTAACAAAGCTATCCACTGAAAGCTTTATGTTATTTATAATATATCATGAAGTGAACTAGACTGAACCAGGTCATATTGAAAAACATAAGTACTCGTCATGATTCAAAAAATGAAAAATTTCGTAAAAAGTTTTCATTAATTTAGAAAATTTTCGATATTGAAAAATTGCCTGGATCAATTCATCTTATCACACCAAAATCGATAAATTATAGTAAAAAAATTACAGATATCGAAAGTTGACCTACAAACGCCAACCTATTCTAATTCCAAGTCCCTCATTGGCCGACCAAAATAAGCTATCAAATAAGGAAACTATGCACATGTGAATAGTTTTCACAAAACCCCAAAAGCCCGTTGTATGTTTTACAACAATGTCTCTGCAGTTATGAAATTATGTTATTCTTTTCTTCTCTCAAGGTTTTCGAAATCTTTGATTTTAAGACATTGCACAAAAAATCTATAACAGTGAATATGTGGGAAAAGTGGTAAAATTTTCATAATTTTTTAATAGAAATAGACGAAAACTTCTCCGAGTATAAATTTATACTAATAAAAATTCATCAGGTTCAATGTAAACAAAACAAATTTAACCTGTTTCATTTAGATATCAATGAATGTAACTTGTCAACCGCTAATTGCGCCAAAGATGCTAACTGTAAAAACACTGACGGGAGCTTCGAATGCCAATGTTCTTTAGGCCTCGGTGGCAATGGAAAATACTGCAACGGTAAGTTAAAATGAGAAATTCTCAAAAAATGTTGGTGCAAGGAGCGATTAGGTCAAGCGACTAGTCGTGCGACTTATTCGCGCCATATGCGAAATATCCGACTAGAAATGTGGGGCAATTTAGTGTAGTTGCTTAACAAGCTAGAATCATGATGATAAAGCCCCGGGTTCGAGCCCCGGGTTCGAGCCCCGGCTGGTCTTTCCACCATTTTCAGGAATTATGATACCTTACATTGGCAATAAAACGTCAAATTAGTAACCCTATAAACAAAAGAAATATAATTTAAATTTAACAAGGAAAATACATTTTTATTATTTATTTTCATCATAATCTACTGTGAGATTGGAAAATGCAATTGAGTTAATAAAACGTGGGATTCAAGCCGGTGGCTTTGACGTGTTGACCGGAAGTGTAATTCAAACCGGATGTGAATTTGATTCTCGATGAAACTCATGACGTTTTGCATTTGATCTAAATTATTCAGGAGTCTGCAAAAATATAAGGAAATTTGAGATAAATATCCAAAATTTTCATTGCTAAAAACATCATAAAATTGATAAGTTGATAATTTTTGATCAAGATTACATGAATTGTTAAAACTATATTTAATTAAGATAAAAACCATTTTATTTGACCATTTTATACACCTAATTTAATTAATTTAACACGAACGCAAAAGTTAATACCTAGAGATTCAAATCTCAGGTATACATGTAGTCTGTACCGTAGAGAGTATAAGATTTTGTTAAATTATCATTTTAAAATTTTCAACTTTCTCAAATCAGGATATAACGAAGACCGAAATTTTTTTTCTTGATATTTTGAGGTCATAATATCAACAAAATGAAATGGTGGAAGAATCTTTATTTTGAGGTTTTTTTTTAAATGGCCAGTAATCGGAATTGTTCTTATTTATTTTGGCCTGATTTCCCGCTGGTAGTCTTAATTTTGTGCTTTGCTTGACATTTTTTGTTAAATACCAATGTCAATTTTACTATTTCGTAAGAGCTCTGCTTGGATTTTCTCCGAACAAAACGCAGATAAAATAATTATAAACCCATCGATAGCGCAACCGGGGACCTGTAATTACAAAATAAGAAAAAATTAAGGGAATGGACCCGTACGCTAAAAGGTTGATGTATTCACGCCAATTAACCTATTTCATTATCAATGCAAAGGAAAAAAAGTTATCGAAACAAGGGGTTTCGACAAGGGATAAAATCTGCTTTTGATATTTTTATAATTTGAATTTTTTTGGATTATTAGCTAATCCTTCTCTTGAAAGGTTCAAGTGTCATGATTATAAAACCTTGTTTTTGTGAAAATTAACTTTAAAAACCCCTAAAATTATCGCGTATTCGTCGCTAAATGGTGGCTGTATTTATGCTAAAGGCTCATTCAATTCATAACGTAACTCATATAAGTCGTGGCGTGGCTAGAAAATATTAGATTTTTCTCTAAAACATTGTTTAGCACAACCTTCGTTCTACATAAATGTTTTTGTGATAACACCATAAAATATTCATACCGATTTTCGATATAAATATTATCACAATACTCTAGTATTTTTTTTTAATTTCAGAATGAAATATTTTGCAAGTTCAATAACTTATTATAACTTATTTAATATTTTGAGTTTCAAAAATTTTTCTTAACCGAATCGCTATAAGTCACGAACCAATAAATTTTAAAAAAATATTCTTAGACTTAACTATAGAGAATTTTGAAAGACTTGAGCATCAAAAATTGCATAAAATTTTATCTATAATAATTAGTATGGGGAGGCCAAGCCGACCCAAACTAATTATTTTGAATAAATAAAGAGTTTGTGATCAACTTGACACAAATTGTGGACGAAGCAAATATTGTTTCTCACTTGAANTATCTCATTGGTCAATATCTTATTGGCTAATATCTTATTGGTTCATTATGAACTTAGTGATGTCTAAACTTCTCGACATTAATAATTCAATTATGTTATGTAATAATCATATTGGTTCACACGTGACGTTTAAACTTCTTGTTATCAATAATTGAAATAGCGCATGATAAATTATTTGAGGTGGAATTTTGATAACACATTTGAACCAGGCTTGTTAATATGAGTCATTTTCGTTCGCCTTTCATGCACGTAGGTTAAAGTAAAAATAGAGAAAAGGGGAAATAAAACCCACGGAAATCTTTCCTTTTAACAGGCGAGAAAAATCTCTTCAAAACCCTGGTGTCACATTTCATTTAATAAAAACATTACATTTTGATTGGTCGGTTCCAACACGTTTATTTACTTTAAATAAACGCATTGGGAAAAGCATAATAAATCGAAAAAGACCATAAACTCTTTATTTATGTATAGTTAAATATTAAAACAAACGCGGTTAATGAGCACTTAGTGCCAATCGGCACGGTCAGAGTACACGAGTTAAGAACAAATAATTAATATCACCAATCTCCCTTTTTTAAACTTTTTAAACCATTTTTGAATTTACAAAATACCGTAAAATTTTTAAACACTGTGTCGAAAAGTGTAGCTCGGAAACTTCTAAAGAATACCTGTCTGGGAAATTTAGCACAAAATAAAGTTTTCCCGGTACCTAAAAGATTATCCCCTCAGACAATGTTCCTAGGAATACCCGACCGTTGAATATTTTAAATTCGAAAAAAAATCTAAATAGTCTCCGGATTTTTCAAACACACTTTTGGTTAGAACGTCCAAACTTTCTTGGTATTTTGTGTAGCTAAGAATTTATAAACAATTTTTTGACTATCAAATTTGCGAGATTTGAGTACCGGGTTTAATCAACTTGATCTGACCTTGAAAAACGTTAGAAAATTGCAAATTGATCGTACGAAAGGGTCAGATATAAAGATAAAAAAATGGCGATAGGATTATGCGTCGGTTTGAACAATTAGTTTTTTATCTGAAGAAGTTTTTTAATAAATTTCACAATGTTAAGCTTTATAAATTATTAAAAAAATAAATATTAACCCTCAGGCACAAATCTTTTGATTGGCTATTAATAATAGCTTAGGTTTCTTAAAATTGCCAAAAAATGTAAACAAATAACGTTTCTAAAAAGGTTGAACCAAAATTGATTATAGAGTTTGCGATTTAGATGTAAAAAGTTTTCTTTAATCAACTCTACCTAAGATTAGTATAAAAAGGGTCGATAGTAAATGTATACAGAGTTAAATTTATAAATTTTAGATCTTGAATTTAAATAGACGATAACACGAGTTCTTGATTATGAAACTCAAAAATTTTTGCTAAATCTGATGATTCAGATTGAAACTTTTATGATGATATAAATTTTAATTCATTGAATAGATCAATTAAAATACAAATATATAATGCAAATTAGAAAACCGTATCCGGGTTTTTTCATACCAAACTAATTATTTGAAATAAATAAAGAGTTTGTGGTTAACTTGACACAAATTGTGGACGAAGCAAATATTGTGTAGCACATGGAGTATCTCATTGGTCAATATCTTATTGGCTAATATATTATTGGTTCATGAGTGATGTCTAAAGTTCTCTTCATTAATAATTCAATTATGTTATGAAATTCAACAATGTTACTGTTAGGTTATTCGGAATGAACCCCATAATAATATTGGTTCGCACGTGACGTTTGAACTTCTTGTTATTCATAATTAAAGTAGCGCATGATAAAATATTTGGAGGCGGAGGGAACTTTGATAACACGTTGAGACCAGGGTTGTAAATATGAGTCATTTTTGTTTTCCCTTTTATGCGTAGGTTTAAGTGAAAAATAGGGAAAAAGAAGGGGAAAGAAAACGCTCGCAAAATCTTTCCTTTTAACACTTGTGAGCACAGAGCCACAATTGTGGCTCAAGCATACCTTAAATCATTCAAAAAAAGCAAAAAACGGGATCGTAGAATCTTTTCTTTCAAACACATTATAAAGAATTTTGATTCGGTTCCCAAAAAATAATTGAATTTTTTTCGAATGTTTGGTTCCAGTATAACGGGGAGTTGATTTATCAAAATTTTTCGTCTATGTTTCACTTCCGGAAAAAATATTTCGGAACTCGACATAAAATACAAATGCGAGATTAGCAACTTTTTAGGAAAGTGTTTTGTGCATGCATAACAGTTAAAATACAAATTAATTGGTATCTAGGAGCAGTTATTTTTTTTCGGAAGTGAAATTTCTGAATTTTCAACTGCAAGTATCCCATGAAAAAATTAAATTATTATAAAAGTGAATTAAGCAATCAAAAATTGTCCACAGTTGNGATCAGACGAACTTTTTTTTCGAACTTTTCATTTCCGGTTCACTTTCATTCAATTTTCTAGAATTCTAGAATTTTATTCAAAAATTCCTTCTCATCACTTTTACCGCATTATATTTATCTACCTTAGTCGAAAAAATGGCTTCATTCTAAACATTCGTCTAAAAGAAGATAGAGTTTGAAGTCGAAAAACTGGCAAAATCGGCGTTTAAGTGAGATTCTAGAAAAAAAAAAGTCAAAAATCGAAAAATTCCTTCTCATCACTTTTTTGTTCTCATTTATTCGCTACTTTGTGTAAATTTTGAGACGCTTTGTATGTGGGGTCTAAAAGAAGATAGATTTAAAAAAAAAACGTTTAGTGCTCTAGAATAGAATCACCACCTGGTGGTGTGATGTAACAAGGTTGACTTTGAGATGTGTAATCGTTAAACGAAGGCTAGATCTACAAACGAGTATCTTAAGATTTTTTACAACTGCCCTAGATTTGATCTGAGGCCTGCTTGAAAGGTACCAAAAAGCGACACCCACCCCTTAATACGTATTATACCATGGCGTATTTAAAAGCCACAGTGAGGTTCTTTTCGTAGGACAGTAATTTGAAAATCCTTAGGACGCGTCCTAGTAAATACACTAAACTGTACTGTTGACGTCAAATCAAAATAATCTACCAGTTTTATGCGTCATCTGTCTTCAGCCCTATCAAATCTATTTATAAGATTTGAGCAAGTTTTAATTGTCGCTTATTGGCAAAAAATTGAGGGGGGTATTTTTTGCTTACCAAATTTTTGTTATGCAAATTTCAAATAAAATTTTTATTTTGGAACTAATCTAAAATTTCTTACCATTTCATGAATAATTCGTTAAAAAATGGTCGGCCAAAAATACNTCAATAAAAGTGTTCATTTTTACAAACGTTTACATTTTAATTTTCTAAACATAGCTAACTGTAGTTAGAAATACAAAAAAACACTTTTCACTGTGCATCAATTTCCAACTTAACCATTGTGAGCACAGAGCCACAATTTGTGGCTCAAGCATACCTTAAATAATCCAAAAAGTCAAAAACAGGATCGTAGAATCTTTTCTTTTGAACACATAATGTGTTACACATTATGTGTTACACATGTGTTACACATTATAAATAATCTCGATTCGGTTTTAAAAAAATGATTGAATTTTTTGTCGAATGTTTGGTTCCAGTATTACGGGGAGTTGATTTATTAGGATTTTTTGCCTAGGTTTCACTTCCGGACAAATTATTTCAGAACTAGACATAAAATATAAATAAGAGATTAGCCAGGTTTCAGGAAAGTGTTTTGTGCATGCATAACAGTTAAAATAAAAATGAATTGGTATCTAAGAGCAGTTATTTTTTTTCGGAAGTGAAATTTCTAAATTTTCAACTTCAACTATCCCATGAAAAAATTAAATAATTATAAAAGTGAATTTAAGCAATTTAAAATTGTCCACAGTTGTACTTTATTACCATATTTACTTAAAAATAATAAAAAAAAGTGTGATAATCTGCCTTTATAGGAAAAAATAAACATTTTTCATCAAAAATCATGATTTTTCCATCAAAATTTGAGACTTATTTATAAATTACTTTTGATTTATGAGATATAAATCAAAGCCGACAAAACTTTGACGTAGGCCAGATACTTGTGCATCGTTTCCGACAAACATGCAACTTGTGGAGACAACTGTGACTGTGTATTACGTTATATGGTATACCTTGCTTTTCTCACTATATTTTCTAGAACAAATAATAAAAATTCTAGAATATAAAATGTCGGATGCAATAATATTACCTTCAACTTCCTTATGCAGAAAAAATTGAGATTCCAACTGCCTCAAGCTTTCTGTAAACAACGTTCAAAGTAGAGCCACAATTGTGGCTCTGGTGCCTTGGCGGAACTTTTTTTATATGCTCACAAGGGTTAACCCGACTATAAATTTTTTTTAAAGACGATATCAATAAACTTCAGACATTGTCGGGTGTACTCCGATAATAAGTTCTCTAATTACTCGGCACAGTCGAAAATTTTTTAAATGTCAAAGTTTTTTTCCATGACAAAGGGTAACAATTGGCAAAAAGTAGAGAAAAACAGCTTTTTTTGAGATAAAAATTAAATTGCGTTTTGATATTTAAAAATGTCCTGACTATTGAACAAAATGGCGCCTATTACACTCATCATTTTATTGAGAATTTTTCACAACCATAAAATTTTTAAAGATTCAGTGCCGAATGGCACTTATCGAGTGCACAGTCAAGTGTTAAAAATTTCATCAACAGTTTCAAAATGATAAACGCGCGACCTACCGATTAGTTGACATACGCTAATTTAATAGATACCAGAACATTTAATATATGATTCTGCCTGATTTTTGATGAAGAGTTCAAAAAACTACTAATAAAAAATTTTGGACTTGATTTGAGAAAAATTTTCATAATTTTTCTGAAAAAGTCAATAAAAATGAATAATAAAAGTTTTATGATTTTTCAAACAGCGGTCAGAAAATATGTAGGAATCCATGAAAAAAGTTAAAGTTGCTTTTTTTTTGGTTTTTATCCACAGATTTCAGTTATTAAAACAAAAAAAAATTGGACAAAAAATGCGGAAAATTTTCATAATGCTTCTTTTTTTTTTCAAATTTTTACGATTTCAAAGATGAAAACCCGAACTCAAATCTTTCCTAAAATGGATAAAAATAATTTAATGAAGCTAAAACATATTTAAATCGGTTCAGCTAACTATAATAAGCATGAGAAAACATACTTACTTACTATTTTCGTTAGTTATATTGACTCCAGGATTCCGGGTTTATGTCACCCCCTTAAGTCTGGGTGAAATGATGCTTTCAAAACAAATTATTTAAAAAAACAAACTTAATTTGTAATTAGGTGTGTATTGACTTAATATTTTTCAGAATTTTACTAGCAATAATTAAGCATCAAAAGCTAGTGAACGGAAGATTAACAATGTAGTGGATGTTCAGTTTTTTAAGTTCTTCAATCCGTCTACCTTTCGATTAGGCTGGCCGAGGATTTTTTTTATAGTTNAAAATTCTAGAATATTAAATTTCGGATGCAAAAATATTACCTTCAACTTCCTTATGCAGAAAAAATTGAAATTCCAAATGCCTCAAGCTTTCTGTAAACAACGTTCAAAGTAGAGCCACAATTGTGGCTCTGGTGCGTTGGCGTAACTTTTTTTATATGCTCACAAGGGTTAACAAGCCTTGGGAGATAGTTTCGTGTATTTCTAGCAGAAACGTTCTAATTTTATCTGTTCTCACTATAAAGGTAAATTTCCATGAACTTTTCAGCTTTTCAAAATGCCAAAAAAAAAATTCCATCAATATTTTCAAAAAAAATGATAAGTCACTACTTCAGTAGACGAGAAAAATCTCTTTGAAACCCTGGTGTAACATTTGTTTTATATACTTTTTAAAAAGCATTGAATGACGTAATAAAAGGAAAAAACCAGAAACTTTATTTAGGATATAATGTTTTTTTAATTAGAATAAAATATTTTAGCTTGTACTTATGAGTTTTTATTTGACTTACTCGTGAAGTTGCTACACTTTGAATTCTAGAAGTTTTATTTTAGGCTTTCAAGATACAAAATCTTACATTTGTAGATTGTACTTTGTATACATTTCACTATCCGACCCGTATAAAATAGAAAACAACTTCTTTTTGTCCTGCTAGCGAAATGCAAAGACTCAAAAAAAACTTCGGGTATTCAATACTTTTATGAGTCAGACGGTTAAATAAGGAGGGCACGTTAATCTGCAAAAAAATTATTTTGAATCGGAATTTCATTCGCATTTGAAAATGACTTATCTGATTTGGTTTCTAGATCGCTCAAACTGAGGCACAAATATCTAGTGATTACATAACATAAAAAAGAATTGGTCCGAATCGAATATTTCTTAATTTTTTATGAGATAACTGAAATTATTGAATTATAATTAAATAATTTCAATTATCTCAGAAAAAAAATTTAGAAAATAAATTCGATTCTACCAATTCTTTTCGATGTTATTATTCACTAGATATTTGGCCTTAGTTTGAGCTATCTAGAACTAAATAGATGAGTCATTCAAATGCCGACATGAATTCCGATTAAAAATTAATTTTTTTTGGCGGATAATTTTTTGACGGATTAACGTGCCCTCTTAAATAAGTAGCTCTATTTCCTTGCTTTTTCATAAATTTTACACGTAAAGTGCTATGTTAAAAAATCTCAATTTTGCTAAATCTGCCGTATTGTTATTACGAATAATTATTCGTAATAGACTATGAAGAACCAATTAGGGCGAAATAAGGCTTGAATCTATAATGCACAAAAAATCTGACATACTGTTTATTATATACAGTAAAGTTAAGTGAAAGATTATTTTGTAATCTCAAGCTTATATCGTATATTACCTTCTAATACATAACTCCAGTATCTTGATTCCAAAATAGAACATGTGGGACTAGAAAATAAAACAGTCATTTTTTTTATTTATACGCATTCTAAATGACTTAGTTTTTTATAAGCTTTGACTTTAAGGTCTTATGTGTATAAATATATCAGACCCAAAAACATAGTTTTTGATGATATTATAAATATTTCTAGTAAAAACGGACAAATACTTAGAAATATTCACGTAAAACAAATTTTAATTTTTACTTCTTACCATCAAAAACACCATAAAGTAAATTTTTTCAAGTACCCCCGTAGTTTTTTCGGTTATTTATTTATTCCTCGGTTGGATGCAAAAATCCGTTTGTAAATTTCTCGTTCCGTTCTCGAATGGCAGGGGAAAAACTATCGGGGTTACATAAAAAAAGTTACCTAAGTGAAAATGATGTTCCTGAGGAAAACAAAAAATTATTGCCTCGGTTTCTTATGAATTGAATCATGCCGAATAAGGCCCATCAAGGCCCTTTTCAATATTTCAATTTTTTATGATGTAACATTTTTCTGCGAGAATACTATTTATTTAATCTGAAGTCAAAAAATACAAATTGAGGCTGAAAATTTAAATTCGAAACTTAATTTCTGACCATCAGCTATCCAGGTAATTTATAATAATTATGACAAACTAAAATCGAATTCTGTTCAATGATTTACATAGACCAAAAATTCTAGAATTTCAAAATTTGAGAAGAAAGCAGGCATCTGATTGGTCAAAAATCGACTTCATTTATTTGAAAATTAAAGAATTAAATTACGTTTTTTATGTAATATAAGTTCGAAAATAATTAGTTCTGGTTTTCTCAAGGCCACAGAATTAAATGGCCATTATATTTATTCAGAATATGAATGATAAAATTATTATAAAATCATTTGAATTGCTGAGATGTCTGAGATTCTTACTCTTTGGGGTTTCACTGCCGAATTTATCCGGATGCACCCTATGGAAATATAATATAAAATTCGGATCTTGGCTAGAAATCGATCATAATCTCCATAAAAGCCGGTAGTTTTTCGTCACCAAAAGACGTGGAAAAAGCTGGCCAAGGCGATTTAAAGCCAAAAACCGTTCCTTAAATGAATAATCTATGAATGACCACTAGCAAAGTTTGCTAAGCAAACTGTAATCTAAACCACATCTTGAGCGTTTTTATGCAATTAAAAAGACATTCAAAACCTCAAGTTTTCAAATTATAAAATTTCTGNAAAAATTTGCTAACTCACTTATAAGTCCTGATATTATAGCTCGATTAAAACATTTAAAGGTTGAATTTCTGTTAACATTTTTGAAATGTCTGAAAAAAAAATTTATTTATGATTCCGTAAGACAGACCGTTACTCTGAAGGCTAAAGTATTCATTTTTGGTCGATCTTTCAAAAATGCCTATTTTTTGCTATGAAAAGTGCGTAGGTTATACTAGTTACTAGTATAATTTGCTGTAACACCCTATAGTAGTAACTAGTAGTGCTGATTTCCGCCTACGAAGTATTTTATTTTTAATTATAATTTTTTTAATTTTGTAATTTTAAGCGATTGGTTTATGTTATACAAATTAATCCAAAAAACTATTTGTACATACGTTTTTAATTGCACATAGTTTTTATTTTAATTGGTATATTTTTGTGTCTATGCATTTTTCATATCAAATGATTGGAGAAAAAAACTGACCAAAATTTTGTTGAACAAAAAATATACTTCAAATTAGATCAAATTAATTTTATTTTCATAGAAAAACTACATTTTTTATAAAGCTTTCGATTTTTCAAATCATCATCAGAATGTGCAAATAAAGTGAAGTATTTTTTAGTGAGAATTTTCGCAAGTATAACATCATTTTAATTTGGCAATATTAAATCAATTTGATACTTTTAATTTAAAATATAGCTCATGCAAAAAAGTTGTTAGTCGTCAAAAAAATATTTGACTAGTTCTGTGACTAGTCGGTTCAAACCGATTTTAACCTTACAAAGAGCTCAATTAGTTTTTTTTCTTAATTCGTAAAAATTGAATACTCCTCCCTCCTTCAGAATCCAAAGTATCGTCAAATACCTTTAACTTAAAAATGAAACTAATTGAGTCGTCATCAGAATTTGTTGAGTCATAAGAAAATCGACATTAATTAATTGGGTAATAACTGAAATGTAAATGTATGATTTTGCTAACGTTTTTTGCTAGCACTCAATATATATGACCTAATTTAACTCTTAAACTGATAGATTTTCCCACCTTTCTCAACGAGACTATCAAAGCGTGCAAAATATGGATCTCCACCCCGAGTGCAAAAATTCGCGGGATTAGGCAGTTGGCTGATTGACCGAAACTTATATGCTCAAGCAAAAGGAAGTTTACCTCAGCCAATCATCTCCACGCATCATTTTAATAGGAGTCAACATTAAAATGTATACAAAGTTAAATGTATTAATGAAAGATTTTAGATTTTGAACAGCCTAAAATAAATTTTCTGGAATTCAAAATTAAGCGAACCTCAAGCAAAGTGGTCAGATATAAAACTTCCATTAGTACAAGCTAAAAGTATTTTTATTGTGCTGCATAATAATTTCAAAAAATGCCATTATATCGAAAATCCTCCCTACTGCGCCTTTTACACCAGTAGGCGTAAGTGACCAATGAAATAGCGGGATTCTTGAATTAAGTCGACAATCGAGTATTTTGATCGGACACTGGCTCCATGGTTACGCCTACTGGTGTAAAAGACGCAGTAGGGAGGATTTTTGATATACTAAAAACCCTGAATTTGGAAATTTAAAAATTACATGGCAAATTTGTATTTTGATAGATTAATGCAATACAATAAATTTATATCATTCTGAAAGATTCAATCACAATCATCTGATTCCGAAAACATTTGAGTTTCATAATATAAAACTTTTGTTATCGTCTATTAAATTTCAAAATTTTACGTTTATATATGCTACTCTGTATAAATTTGACTATCGACCCTTTTAATCGGGCTTCCCGACCACATACGGGGTGGAGATCTATATCGCGATTTTATGTGTCGGTACGGGGACGTGAGACTAAAATTGTGTTTGAGATTTTTTTTTCTTATTGTATATTTTATTGTAATGTGTTTGTTAAGGAAATAATGGTTTGTACAGGTAACAGATTTTAGAGAAATAATGTTGAAAACAGAAAAGTGTGCACAGTAGAAAAGAGTTTATAAAAAACATTAATATTCACTCATTTAATAAATAAAATATATGAAAAAAAATGATCTTTATAATTTTCTGATCATGAAAAGAGAAATATAGATAGTGATCGTTATTACTATTCATGGTGTGTACTTGTCACAGAAAATTAAACTTTACTTTATTAATTTTAAAATTTGTTGCAATAATTTTTATATATATACACTTTCAATAAGGATATAAATAATTTTATAATCGATTTGATGCAAAAACTTCAAGAATAAGATTCAAAAAAAAATAATTTTTTAAAAATTCAGATTATTCATTTCTCACATTTTTTGTAAATAATTTGTTTAAATTTGTTTGTTGAAAGACCTTATGTAAAAAAAAGATTTGGTATCTGCATTTTTATCGTACTCATTTTCATAAAAATCTGCACCTAGTCCACGATTTACCTCTCTTGATTTTCACTAAAAATGTTAAATCGTTTAAATATAAAATCTCGGTCTGCTTACGTCTGATAAAGAACTTCACTCATTTCTGACATTCACTACAATATTTTAGGTCCGAAAAGACGAAAGGTTTTCTACATAGGTGTCGTGTTTATAATGTCTGAAACTTTTTTATGGTATAAAAATATTTTTCACTAATTGATTTACAGAAAATGTTTAAAAAAAATACTGCTTGTTTATTTCATCATAGTGATTAGTGAATATAAATAAACGGCCGTAGCTAAACAAAAATTCGTTGCTTTTTGAGGTTTAGCGATTTGAAATAAGAAACTTGTCCTGGAAAAATCAGATTATATTTATTGGGTTGAACTCTGTAGTCAATAAGAACACGTTTTTGCCTCGACACTCTATTTGAGTTAGAAAGTATGTATTTAATTTCAAGCTAAACTCTTTTCCGGTTATTACCCTGAGGTAATACCCTCCTTTAACTAAAGTAGAGAGAAAATTTTAAAATATCCCTTTCCGACTATAGTGACTCTCTATAGTTGAATTTTGAACATTTATTTTCTAACAGGCAACTTTGTCATTTTAGAAAAGTGACCGTTTTTGTCTACGTCTTTGAATATTTAGGGGGTTTGCGTGGATGATAGAAGATATACCGGGAATTAAATCTAATCTTTTTTCAACATCAAGGAACAGAGCCTAGCTTTTTCTCGGATGGCGAAATAATTACGAAATAAAGGGACAAATATTTTTGAAAAGT
>SCLH01001338.1:225926-249903 GCA_004367855.1 Oikopleura vanhoeffeni
CATAGGCCCTAACTTAGGGGGTAACCGACGGAGACTGCTATCTTCGAGACTCAGTAAGTGTATAGGAAGACTAATTTGAGTTGCCATTGTCATTTCGTGGCCTGGTTTGCTTCAAAAAGTATAAAAAAATTTTCCGGATTGTCAAAAATTTTCTATATTTTCAAAGTTTTATTTTCCTAAGCCGCACCTGTTATCCTTTGAAGTATAACTTTTTTGCTCTAATTTTTGTTGATGTAATCACTGTGGATTAGATCTCTGAAACATGGAATAAAAAAAATTCTAATTTTCGAAAACAAATTCAATATATTTTCTTAAGATCCAAGGAAAATGTTGGGGATAACCGACGGAGGCTGTTTTCTCGAGACTCAGAAGTGTGATAGAAAGCTGATTTTAGCTGAAATTCTTATTTTTGATTAACCGGTTGCTTATAAAAAACCTAAAAAAAATGAATTTTCGATAAAAATTTTCGAATTTGTTGTCATATATGGAATGTTTTTTCTAAGTATTTTTTTTCAGGTAATAACTTTTTCTCGTGATTAGACATTGGATCTGACTATTATTTACAATCTAATTTTTTAGGTGTGCATACTTACTTGACAAAAATGTATCAAAAAATGTATCACAAGAATTAGTGAATTTTACTCAAAAAAAGTTTTGGAATTTTGTCTGTCAAAATCCTATTTTGACGGAACTTCTTGAATGAGGTAAAATAAACTTTGAGCGCCTCTAAAAAGCTAATGAGAAAAGAAAATTAACACAACTCTTCAGTACCGACCTCGCTTTGCACCACTTTTAAAGAAGTGCTTTTCTTTTAAAAAAAATCTGATATGGTTCGACCTCAATGATTTGGTACCAGCGAACCTCGTGCCAAATAACACCCATTTATTTGGAAATGTCTCTAAAGATACCAAGAAATTCTAGAAAACATCACAGGCTCCCCCCGTTGTGTGCTGTTAGGCTCAGCAATATTAAAGTTTAATACTGAAAAAAAAAGAAAATTATGATATCAGCAGCTAGATAAATTTCCACAAAAATGGAAAAAAATCAAACTGTTTGGAACCGGTTATACCGGGCCGCCGCATGACCACCATGCAACACTCACTGTTTGACCTATACCCCATTTTGAACAATTCAAGACAAACTATCTCTCCTTACCAGCCAATGAAAGTATTGAACATCACTACGCAAATTCGCGTGTAGCTCAGGACTAACGTTTTAAAATTTCAGTAAAATATCCCTAGTCGGTATACCCCTAAGTGTAGACAAGATTTAACCGCGAAATATTTTATTATAATATGGGTTTGAAGTTTTAATAGCCAGGCATATCCAAATAAAAGGCACTCGGGAATAGAAGGATAATCCCGGCCAGTACGAGTATCTCCTCCTAGGTTAAATTTCAAAATTTACTCAAAAGCAAAAGCTAGCTCTAAACAAACAGAAACTTTCACTGGGGCGTTTTTGTCAAATTTCGACCCAATCAAAAAATATGAATTTTTCAAGGTCACGTGAAAAAAATTCCGAAAAAAAGTGTGCTTCGATTTTTTCGAAAGTAAGCTCAGAAGAAAGCTGAGGAAACACTGAAGAGAAA
The DNA here is from genome assembly GCA_004367855.1 of Oikopleura vanhoeffeni. Lineage (NCBI taxonomy): Eukaryota > Metazoa > Chordata > Appendicularia > Copelata > Oikopleuridae > Oikopleura > Oikopleura vanhoeffeni. The sequence continues at coordinate 227,515 of SCLH01001338.1, forward strand.
GTTGGCTTACGTCAACCCGATATTCCGAAGTTTTAGTGGTCAAATTGACACAAACGTTATTTTTGAACATAATTTTGAGAAAAATACTTGGAAAAAAATCGAAAAAACGCAAAAATTTCGATTTTTTTTTGTTCTTATTTGGGTTGTTTTGTGCTTTTAAAACACAAACGATTGATTTGGTGCATTTTTATGACATAATAACTGCAGAAAATGTAGGAACCACCATACCCTTAATGACACAATCGAGAATGTGAGACGAGATTTTTAAGAATAATTCATACCATGTAATTGTTCAAAAGTTGAACTTATATTAATTCTGCAGAAAATAAAACTTGAAATAAGAAAATAACTAAGTTAGTAATGAAAATATTCAAATACTTCATCAGTTTAGTTATTTTCTAGTACTACTAACTATCATGCAAATTTTGTCTTGGAATCAATTTTTTTGATAAACAATTTCAAAATCGAGACAAAATCATGCAACTTAGGGGGTATGGGACTCTGATTTTATAAAGGCCTATAATGCCTTTGATTTTATAAAGGCCTTCGATTATAAGGCCTTCGATTTTTTTCTAAGTATTTTCTTGAAAATGAAGTTGAAAAATAAATTATTTTAAATAATTTTTGCTTGAATTTGACCACCGAAACCTCAATATATATGGATCAACGGCCCTCAGAGTATAAATCCTAACTATTTGAATGATACAAACAACGCAAGATATTAGCACCCAATCAAAACCGTGGAAATAGGAATAGTCCAATTTCATTGGTCAGATTAGGAAAGAATCAACCAATCAAATGCTCAGATTTTGCATTTTTCAAATAGTTAGGATTTATACTCTGAGGGCCGTTGATCCATATATCACCTTGCCATAAGCCAACTTTCTGATCAGTGTTTTCGAGACTTTCTTTTGAGCCTACTTTCGAAAAATCGAAGCACATTTGTTTTCGAAATTTTTCTCACGTGACCTTGGAAAATTTTTATTTCAGATTATAATCAACAAATTAAGATGAGCTTGTGCTTTAATCTTATAAATGCTTTAAACAATACGCAGTAAAAATTTGAGCCATTTTGAAAATTTATTCTAGGAGGAGATAGATTTTAAAGTCTGAAAATGCCAAAAAACGGCAATTATTTGCCGTTCTAGAATTGGTCAGACATCGGATCAAAGTAAGCTTGTGCTTTAATTTCGGCATGCTATCGTTACGAAAACGTCTCCTTGTAACGATACCGTAATTATCAGTGTAATCATCGAAAACAATTTGTGATGTACTTTTTCGCAAGATTAAGGATAGATCTACAAATCCGCATTTTTTTCNCCACATCGCTGCTACCCCCTTAAACAGCATGTCTTTTTTTAGAGACATTATATAGTAACTACTTAATGGAGGTTAATCATTTTCTACTTAAACATCCTTAAGTACTGTTTTTTTAGAAGACTAAATGATCTTAAAAACTGAATTCAATGCTTAATCTCCATTAGGTATGTTTGGACTTAAATATCTTTTTTTTCACTATTTAATGAAAAAAAATATTTTTTTTTAAATTAAATGGAATAATATTTAATGGAAGAAAAATATTTTTCTTTGTAATTCAATATAAAAATTTTTGTTCGTACTTAAATTTTCGAAAATTGTTTACTTTTATTCTATTGAAATGATGCAGCATCATCGATGCTTCTTCCAAGCTTTTCAGACATGGGCACTGGCCGTTTCGGCTTGATTAGTAACAGAAAGTGGCACAATAGTGAACAAATATTTATTTTGGGGAACGTATTCTTGTACCCAAATTGGTCAATCATCTTTTTTTGTCCTCAGTATATATTGNAATAGAGATAAAAGGTATCTGAAAAATCTTCTTCATTTTTTCCGAAGAATTCCGGTTTCTCAGCCTTTATCTATTTTGGTCATTTTAGACACCAGGGAGTTTAAATTTCAAAGAGTATTAAGCAAGTTTTCTGCCTCAAATTAACAAAGAAACACGGCAGGAGTGCTGAAAAACTTCAGTTTCGATATTTTCTGAGTCGAATCGACCTTTGACGCCCTCAGGGTCAATAGAAATATTAACTGTCAGACAAAAATGAAAAAAAGTTCACCACAAGTATGTGTAATGAGTAAAAAGTCTTAAAAATGTTTTAAGATCATCCTCAAAGTTGTTTTTATGCTATTTAAGTTCTTTTTCAAAATACCGTTTATTGTTTACCGTATATAAAATCACCGTTAATTTCAAAGTTCATCGTAGGAACTTGTAAGTATCCTCAAAAGAATCGCAAGAGTCGACTTTCTCATGTCAATATAGGCAACTACGGGTCAATTATGTACTGAAAGGTCGACAGAAAGCAACAATCGCCTTGTGAAATCTGAAAAATTTGACTGTTTTTTGCTATCTAGTAACCGTTCAGTACATAATTCACCCATAGTTGCGAATATTTTTATTCTAAAGTCGACCTTTCCGGTTCTTATGCGGATACATACAAGCTTCTTCGATCGAATTCTTTTTGATTTTAAGGAGCTGATTCTGTGAAAATTTTAATAAAAACATGCAATTTTTTGCAGTATTAGCACCCAAATTAGTGACGGTTTAATACTACAAATTTCAAAATGTCAAATTAAGCCTTAATTTGTATCACTTATGCCCTTAATTCTGTGAATCGTGCTAAAAAGAGATATTTATTATATTTTTTTTATCACCATTTGATGCCTTCACTTTTTTTACATATTGTTTTCAAACGAATTTACCATACTAACAAGTGAAAAATATATGTTGATAGTGAATCTAAAACATTGTGAGTCCAGAAGTAGTTTGCCATTGTAGGAGTTAAGTAACCTGGACGACTAACCTGTAAGGCTANCTCGTTAACGAAGGGTATGTGACTCAGTTTAGCTTTGAGCAACATGAGCTAATTTGGGCCCTCAACACTATTTCTTCTCCGGAACTTATCACTGCTCAAATAATTATTCAGTTGATAAACGGCCATCGTGAATGGTTAGCCAAGCGTCAGAGTTACAGTGACTCAGTAAAAAGTCAACTAACTTAACTCCCACAATGGTGGATTTTGAATACGATAAGACCTTTTTGAAATCAATGATCTGATTACCTTTATTTTGTGCTCAGTGTGTTCCCCGTAGGCGAAAACCAATTTTAAGAAGAGAACTGAATCTGTACATCGTATTAAAATAAACGTTATAAAAATTAGTTCGGCAAACAGTCTAGTTATTCTTCATAACTCTAAAACTTCTTTTGCAAATTTGTCCCATTATAGCCTTAGGTAGTTATGCGCCCATTATCTTTTTTGTTGGCTTTAAATCAGTAACATTTTTTTTAGTTAGCCAATTTGCCTGGTAATAAGTTCGGCATTAACTTCTTTATTGTTCTGAATTAGGATGAATTCATTGAAGTTTTCATCCCCGTTCAGAACACTGACCGTACGAGAACTCACCGGACAAACACACACCATTTCTGGGGATCGAGTAATTCGTATGAAGAAATTTTTTCATAACTCGTGGACTATGAGTTTCAGAAATGGGGGTAGTGTGCGCTAGAATTTTATTTTCTCGATAAAAAATTAAGTTATGAATTGTAGATTTCTTGTCTCATTTGTACAATTGTGCCATTTTCCAAGTTTGCAATTAAAGTCAATTGTAGCTTTGAGCCACCACGCTTTTATTGATGAAATGTAAAACAAGGACTTTAAAGAGATCGCCTACTGAGTTTGTGACTCATTCGACTACGTGACATGTCAGATGAGTCATGACACGAACGAGTTTCAATATTCTCGCATCAATTAGAAAGACAAAAATGACGATTAAGTTTCTACAGTAGAAAATAAGCAGTGTTTTTTGTGTAATTCACTAAAGAGCCAAGTGTCTGGGCATAATTGAAAATTTGAATTAATGAGAAATATATGTACACCTACTACTAAATGCGTCATTATTAGCACCAATCAGGGACGCGCTTTTCCAAAATCTACAATTATGATGAAGAAAAGTTTGAGCATCGCTTATGGACCAATCAGATGTCAAGTTGACCTGAAATCTACATTTATCTCCAATTGTAAAGTTTCGGCTCCCCTTCGGCTCCCCAAACTTACAATTGGGCATAAAATCGCAATTGTGTCTGTATACATACACTTTTTTGGACAGATAAGCAACGAAAGAGTACGTAAGAAAAAGATTAACCATGGTGAGCACAGTTAAAAAAGTTCCGCCAAAGTACCACCGCCTATATAGGCTTTTTCAATAATGATTACAAAAAGCCTTTAGGACCTTAAGTTTAGGTTGTTGAAGTTTAATTGTATAAGGTAGTTTTTTTAAGTGCGATAGATTTGACTGAGTCATGACAAAAGAACCGTATGAGATATCACAAAACGGTTTTTGCATTCAACTTGAAACTAAAAAAGCTCAGGCTTAAATTTTAAAATATTAAAGTTGCCCTCTCCGATTTTTATGAGGGTACTCACAAGCTTCTACGATTGAAGTTGGCCTTAAACCTTGTCATTAAAAATAGTCCTTTTTATTTTAAGGAGCTGATTCTGTGAAAAATTTTAATAAAAACATGCATTTTAGTCAAATTAGGCCTTAATAAAAATAAAACTTATACAAATTAGTATGGCCTACCGTCTAGTTATTCTCCATAACTCTCTAACTTCTTCTGCAATTTTGTCCTATTATAGCCTATATTGTATATTATAGCCTATATTGTAGTCAGATCTCATGTAGACATGACAAAATAGATAATGTGCGTAACTACCTAGGTAGGTTCTGTCATGAACACACCAAAAAGTTTCTGAGCGCATAACTACTTAAGGTAGGTCTCTGGCATAATCACACAAAAATAGTTTCTGGCAGGTTAACTACTCGACCGTCCGCTTCTTCGACAATTGTGAAATTTTTTTGTGCTCATCGGTTCCAGTGCCAAATTTTTATATGGTAAGATACAAAACGTAATTTCTTAATACTTTATTCTAGAAGTTTTTGCCAAAAAGGCACTATGTTCATAAAAAGTGAGTTTTCTAGTCTCAACTTTTATAATCTTCGACATAAAAATATGAAATATTGGGTTTTACGATAAAATTCACCACTGAAAAAGATGGCCAAGACGATTATTACGTTAAAATATCTTATATTTCCTTAGTTTGTCTCCAAAACCGCGTGAGTGCAAAAAAATAGATGTGTGACAACACAAATCAGTTTTCGAATAATTTCGTGTCCAACAAAAAAATTTTAAAAAATTAGAATTTCAGACAGGACCATTACAACCTTTTTTTAACGACGGGAAAATCCTGGTTTGAAAAAACGCCAGACAACTGTAAAGCACGCCGGTAACTGTATGATTTTAAGAATAATTTTTTTCGATGCTTTGTTTGGTAGGACTTTAAATTGGTTGACTTTTTTCCACCTACGTATTTTTCATAGCAAAAGATAGGAAAAAAAAGTCGACCTGAAATGTATACTGTATACAGTATACTCTAATATGTGAAATAAAATTAGTTTGCCGAATGGATTTTGGGGTGTGAGAGGGTTCAGGGAGTGGTCGTCAATAATTCGGGGTCAAGAACTAATTTTATAGAGATGAATATTTTATGAAAATTTTAAAAAAATACGAGCATTTTGGTGGTCTTTTTGTTTTCAAACATAGTCAGAAAAGCACTATCGTGAAAAAATAATTCTCTGCTCAGCCAAACTATGTGACCACTGGTGTCCTAAAAATGTGTCTCTCATTTTAAAATGCCTTGAAATTACCATCTGTTTGATACGCAAGATTTTATTCAGTCTAAAAATACCATAAACAAAGAGGTTTAAAAATTTTCTATTTACTATTCACAATTGAGTCGCGCTTTCTGAACCGAAATTGATCTGATTTTTTTGTTTAGAATTTTTATACATTTGACAAAATTTATACATTTCACTTTTTCTATACATTTCACTTTTTCTATACATTTCACTTTTTACATTTTACGTTTTTCTAATTGAGTAAAATTTATACATTTCACTATTTTTTTATACATTGGACAAAATTTATACATTTCACTTTTTATACATTTGACTATCGACCCATATCTCCATCTAACCCTCTGCTTAAAATTTGGGCCCTATTACTAGAAAACACACTACATTAACTACACAGGGCTCAAATCTAAGCAAAGTGTGAAAGGGGGATATCATACAGCCTGAAACTTTTCGATTTGTCACATTTTTTTCTCCCGGCGGCTAGGCAGCCCAAATAATGAACTTTTTGCTTAAATTTTGACAATCTACTAGACAGTGTCTAGCCGATTGGAGAAAAAAATGTATGAATTTAAAAAAACTCAGGCTGTATACGTGAACAGTTTTATTGAAATTAAAAAAGTAACTCAAGAAATTTATGTGTAATTAATTTATCAAATAAAACGCTGGAAACTCTCACAATGTATGGAAGTGCATCTAAATACTAAGACCCGGGAAATGGTTTCTGTTTGTTCTCATTTTGAACATGATATAGTATAAAACTTGATATAAACCGAATATAAAATATTCAAATTTTGTGCAATCGTTAATAAAAAATATTTTGAAGCATACCCGGCTCAACGGCATTGCAGACTTCAACTGAAAGTGTATAATTCATATCCATTGTCGCATTTGAAAATTGAAGCATAATCATAAAAGAATCGTCATACGCTGATTCATCTTTATTTTTATCGCTAACAACAACTAATTTTTGCTTAGTTTTCTTCATTACTTTTTCTTCAAATAGGTTTTATGAATGAATTCTGACCCAAAAATATTTATCTATATTTTTCACTTCAAAAATATAACATAATTTTCACAACCTATTCCTACGTGATTACTATAAGAAATAACTTTTTCAATTCCTTCGTCGGTGAGGATTTTCAAAATCATGAAATCCGGAAGATCAAAGTCAAAGAGTACTGAGAATAAATGTATCACGCCAGTAGATGAAAGTATTGCAGTAATTGGATTTTCAAAAGTGACCAGTTCACAAATATTTTTAGGTTCATCTGCATCGGTTTGATCTTTCAAAGAATTTTTTTTTATTTTCAAACCTTAAAAATATTAAAAAGTTGATAACTAGACATTCGAAGGTGAAGATTCGTTCTAGAAGAGTTCAGCAAAATTACCACCGTAAGCGTCGATTGGACTTTTGAAAGCTGATTTTGCATGCAGTTAAATATTGCATATCCCCTATTCACACTTTTGTTAATATCCCGGCCCTACTACTTAAAAACACACTACGTTTCCTAATGAGGGCCGGGATATTAACAAAAGTGTGAATAGGGGATATTTTGTGAAAAATAAAAAGCCCGAAAGTCATTGGTATGTCAAAATTACATGAAAGTTTAGAAAGTGTTTTTTGAACCCCTATCTATCAGAATGAACCGAGAGTGGAAATTTTAAATGACTACTTCTGCCTCAAATTTTTGTTTTTTTGAACATACAATTGTTGTATGGTCATTGAAGTATGCAGTTTTTTATGAGATGCATTGGGGTTCAAATTTCGATATGAAAATAAATGTGTTTCCCATATTCAATAGACTACTTCTGCCAGTTATTTAAAACAAAATTATTTTGTTGAAAAAAATTGATTAAAAATACTTGGTACATTTTCCTACCAAATTACAGCATGTCACATTTTTGCATAATTAACTATCCGCCAATCAAAACGACAAAATTTGGCACCTACTCACGTTTATGTCAGATTAAACCGTTTTGATTGGCGGATAGTAAATTACGCCAAAATGAATAATGGAAGCAAAAATTTGACATGCTGTAGTATTTTAATTTTAAATGTACTTCATACCTATTTTGGCTCAAGATTAAATTATTTCCTTGCTTGTATGGTTAATTCTACCTCTTTTGCGACAGTTTCTGGGCAAGTCTGTAGACAAAGTAAACCTGGGTCAGGGAACATTTCACCTGGATATCGAAATTCAACTTCAAAGTTGATTTCGTCAATCATGTCGTGGTCAAATTTGATCATCCAGTGATTCCCACCAACGTTTTCTCCAGAAATCGCTGGATAAAGCAGTTGGTGGATCGTGATTTCTTTGTCAAATTCAAGAACGACAAAATCGGTTGTCAATATGGAATAAGTCAAAGGACCATAAACTCTTAATTATAAATATGAATTATTGAAAAGCGAAATATCCATCAGGCAAAAGTTAACACGCTACAGTTATAATAGCCCGGTCGTCACATTCTCTTTTGACCATGCAGACTTTTTTTCGATTTTTAGCGCCTTCACGCACTCTGTTTTTTTTTTAAACTTCGAACAATCTATATTTCGAAAGTGAGTGGAACAAATTCTGCCCTATTCAGAATATCATATGAGAAAATAATTTCATAAAATATTTTTCTTTCCAGCGTCATAACAGTTTTCGATTTCGCTATCGTTCAGAACATAATTTCCAGGAAATAAATTCTTATAATTCGTTCGGTTCTTTTCAAAACTCCATGAGAGTTAAGAAATAAAAAAAATCATGATACTGTAGGCTATAGTCTATACTAGTCTACTAGACTATACTAGTCTATACTATATTGGGAAAATAAAGTCTATAGGTCTTGGTGCAAAAGGTCATAAAATGAGAAAAAAATCTTTTAGAGACCCGATCTTTCATTTTTTATAATTTTTTTAATAAAAAAAAATGAAAAATTCAAAAGTAAGAATAATCGCATGTACCGTTCGTGAGTTATACAAAGGTTTGTAAAAAATATTCATTTTACCTTTTTTACCTATGGTCTCGAATTTTCTAATAATTTGGAGGCGGATCGAGATTAATGTTAAAAGAAATCGTAGATAATATAGAATAAAAAGTTTCTGAAAAATTATATAGACACTATGTTAATTTCGGATATATGGATTGGCCGTTATTCAACACTGGATAAAAAATCAGCAATCAGGTTTGATTCATTTAACGGTTGATTCTAGATCTAAATCATTTTAAACATTCAAGATTACCAACTTCAATATACAATTAAAAAATACATACTTTTTTGTGGGATTTTTTCAGTATTTTGAATATTAAATTTTTTTTATAAATCTCACCGAATTCTCATGCACGATCTGCAAGTCCAATGATCTTTAGGGTCATAATGAGCTTCTAGGTTCTGACATTGTGGATTCAATGAAGCATCACAACTAACGGTATCATTTCCCATTGCAATAGTTGTTTCAACAACCGAAGTTGTAGTAGAAAAAATGCTGGTTGTTGTTATAATGGAAGTTGTAGTTACTGCAGTTGTTGTGGTTATTGAAAAAAATGCTGTCGTTGCTGCAACGCTAGTTGTTGTCGTTGATATAATGGTAGTTGTAGCTGCAAGCGTGGTTGTTGGTGCAAAAGTTGTTGTTGTTGCAATAGTTAGGGTTGCGCACGAAGGTATCTTTCATAAAAAACAATTAAACGGTTTTGAGGTCAAATATCCAGAACACCAGTTAGCTGTTAAATTAACGTTTTTTGAGCTTATTCGAATGAACTCATGCAAAAACATACCCCCTGTATTTGAAGTTTGAAATTTTTGACCTAAATAAATGACAAGCGGAGTTCGCGGAGAGCTGTTACTATCGAAACTTTTATTGTTATGTTTTTTATCGACAACGGTACTTGAAATTTCTGAAAATCCATAAATTTTGATTAAAATGCTTAACCCTCCGAGGCATATACCCTTTTGAAAGGGTAAAGTCTTTTAAATCAGCCAAAAATGATGAAAAAATGATTTAAAAACTCCCTTCGAATTCAATTTGAGTTGATTGGAAGGCGATTTTTCGCTTAAGTCTTACTTCCGAAAAAATAACTTTTGACTCCAATCTGAGTTGAAATTTAAAATTAGCCATGATTTAAAAAAGTGCTTTGGGTACGATTTGCAAAAAAAAATAGCATCCCGACATATCTGGAGCAGAATTTTTTTTGGGAGTGACTTTTGAAAATTGAATGATGTGGCGAGAACTCAACTTACCAATTTTTTCAACTCAAATTTTGAAAGTTAAAATACTTTTTTCAATTTAATGAAAATATATATTGAAATTAAGTTCCCAAAATTTAGTTTCAATAAGAATTTCATAAATCGGATGAGCCGTTTTGGTGCTGTGAGCAAATTGTACCCTCCTGAAAGGGTTTATGCTCGGGGGAACTTTTTTCTATGCCTCGGTTGGTTAAGGGCTCGTTGCATTTTGACAGATATTGATACGGGCTTTTGATGAAAAACTTTTTACTGGGTTAGTATGTTCTTCTTGTAAACCATCAAAGTGATATTTCATAATCCAGGCAACTTTTGTAATAGCAAATTTTTGCATTATGGCTTTCTGAAGAAACTTTGAGTTCGAATTAAACTTTTTCAAATTCGACAAATTATGACAAAGTTTTCGATAAAAGTTCCAAAATTTTGAAAAAATGCCTTATTTTTCGTTCAAAATTTATTTCAATATTTGTTTCAAATCAACGAAAAAACTCTACAAAATGGCTACTTTAACTTTTTCACCTCATATTTTTTATATGCACTTTGAAAAATAATATGACATGGTTTAGTGATTTTTGGTCAAAAATAATTGGAAATATTTCGAAAATTTTTCTCATTCTTGTTCAAAATTTTTCAAACAAATTTTTTTAGAATCATTAGCTGAAAATATTAGGGAATGGCTACTTTCCCTATATTTAAATATGTCTTCGTTCTGCTCTTCGCTCTTGTTTAACTCTGACCATACTTTTTGAAACGAAACTACGGTTTGGCAGAAATCCATCGAAGCGCTCTTTTATCCAGAATTGAAAATAATTTCACGCTTAAACTTGTCAATTGGTAGCCGACCCATTCAACACGTCAAATTAAATAAATTAAACTTATGAAGAATATATTTCTTACGATGTGCTAAAATTTCGGTTTTTCCGTCTTTATTCAAAAATTTAAATTTTGATTTTGACGTAGAAATGGTATCAAATTAAATCAATAAATTCAAGCTGTTGGTCGAGACCGTATTTTAGGCCTTCTAAGTAATTAAATAAATTATACTGAAATTTAAACACTTTGATAGCAAACGGGCGTTTTTTGAATGTTTTTTCAGATGAGATTTATAAAGTAAAACAATCGATCTGAAGAAAATCATGATTATACAAAGTGAGCTCAAAAGTGACAACTTACGTACGAAAAAGTTTTTATGAAAAATTTAAGAGTGGATAAAAGTTTCCCGTCACGCGAAAAAAATGAAAAGTGCAAATCTGTCAAAATGCACCGAGGCCCTCAAAAAATACGATATAATTTCGATACATAAAAATACTTTTCTGACGTAGGATGGAAATAAAAACATAACCAGTTTATTTCAAATTGTCAATTTTTTCAGGAAAAATTATTCAATCAGTATTTTTTTTGCAGTCTGTTGGTCAAATAATGCTCTTTCGAAATTTTTATTATTTATACTGAGTTGAAGGTTTTAAATAAATATAAATTATTGATTATTTTCATTGCGGGAACTTTTTTAAAACGAAGAGTAGATATGATTAAAACAAAATTTCGAAAAAATTTGAGCCGGAATTGCGTAGAATTATTTTTTGTTTTTTCCGGTCCTGAATGACCTAATTTCAAGACGCGAATAATTTAAATTTGCGAAGTTGCGAACTTGTCCAAATTGTTATTAGAGATTTAACAACCTGAAATATCCACAAAATTTTCCCGTTTTTTTTTGGTATTCAATTTATTTTTTTAATTGGTCTTTGGGACTTCGTATTTGTTTAAAGTTAAAAGTCATCGTTTGATAATCCAATTCTACCGTGTGCAACCCTAGCAAAAGTGGTTGTTGGTGCGAGAGTTGTTGTCGATGGTAGAGTGTGTTGGCTTCCAAACGGATTTGTAGACGAGATGTAGTGGTTGTGGTTTCAGCAGTTGTTGTAATTACTATAGTTGTGGTTGTTTGTCCTGATTTGTCGTTTCATCATTTCCAGCATACGGGTTAACAAATTCGGTAGTTGTTCCTGTTGCTACGTGTGATAGGGTTTGGAATAATCCACAAAAAAAATTGAGCCACCTGGTAAGCAGAAAGTAATTTTCCAAATGAGAGTTTCCAGCTTTTATTTTATTTTTTGGATCTATTATTTTAAACAATTTTCAAGTCATAAGAAGATAAGTCACACTTAAATTTGCTTAATTAAAATAAAAAGGTGTGTAAAATGCTTGATGAAGAAATTTAAATGCACTTTCATCAATTTTTTATCGTCTGGTTCTAAATGATCTCATTTTCACGACTCAAATAATCAAAGCGAGATTTCGTGGATAAGAGAATTCAATCTGATCATATTTCCCCAAAAATCTCCGAAAATTCCTCGAAAAGACATTGTTCTCGATATTTTTTTTTAATTTTACTTGATAACTTTGTTAAGATTTATTCGTTTAAAAGTTCAAAATTTTCCAGTCCAAACCTATACTGTTGTTGTCACAATGGCTTCGCTAGTGGATTCGACATATTTTGTTGTCGTTGCTGCTGATGTTGTTTACTTTTTTGTATAAATACCATTTTCAGCAATGAAAATGACAAAATGACTGTATTTGCATAGCAGAAGACACTAATTTCCAGTCCAATCCATGATATTATTCGTAAATTTTTTCATTTTGTGAAAATATAATTTTCCAAGAAAAGCCATCGCCATTCAAATCAATAGCGTCAATTGCTGGATAAGATAAACTGTTTGCATGAAATGACACACTGCTGGAAAACTGATAAAACGGATCAGAAATTATATATCCCCTATTCACACTTTTGTGAATATCCCGGCCCTACTACTTAAAAACACACTACGTTTCCTAATCAGGGCGAGATATTCACAAAAGTGATAATGGGATATTATTAATGATGTTATCGCATGAACTCACATATTTTGTTAAAAAGTTGTTTAAAATAGTTCCTTAACCAGTTCTCACGTTAAAATTGGATAATTGTAACTCGAAAAAATATTTCTTACATCATGAAAAAAATTATTTATGATACCCGTGGAACTTTTTCACCGTGTGATTGTTCGCAACGATATTTCATACTAAATTTACCTCATTTGAAATATTTTATTCTTTAAAATTTTAGAATTCAAGTTGAATAATTTTATTTGTATTCTGTACGAAAATATCATTATTTGATACAAAATGTTAAGATTGCACACATTTGTAAACTCTAGACTCTTTTTTTACAGTTTCGAAACTTCTGATTTGTAAAAACTGTAGCCTGAACATGCGTGAGCGAAACGTTGCAGATAATAATTTTAAAGTGTTAAGAATGATTAAAATAAATCGAAAAGGTTACCATAGCGCGAAGAATTATTTTAGCATTAAATTTTTAATTTTATTAAATTATTTTGAAATGTTTTTATTGTCTAACAGGTTTTGTGCTTCGAAAGCATAAACGATTGATAATGTGTATTTCAAAGGCAAAGTCCCTGCAGACAATGTTTAGAGCACCACCTAGAGCGCATAATCGAATGCTTTATATTAATTTTAAAAAGAAAAGAATAAATCTTGTTTGAATTATTAAGCATGACTTATTTTCCTCAATTTTCTCTGAAAATAATCAAACAGTCGAAGATTTCAATAGGGCATTAAATGGCCTAATTTTTGTATCGTCTTAATTTTATTTCTGAGAATTTTTAATCGAAAAGTTTATATATGTTGAAGAATAATCAACCTAAAGTTATTCTTTCGTAAGTATTTCGAAATTTATTTGAAAATCAAATTCAATTTTTCAACGCATACTGTAAAATAATATAATCGGTATTTACAAATTCTTGGATGCCAAATTGCGAAAATTCAAATATGCTCTGATTCTAAAACACTTCTACAACTCCAATCATTCAAAATCGTAACAGCGGAAGAAACATCATCACATTTTCATTTTCAATAATAATCAATTCACCGGTTAATGCATCAGTAACCGGTTCAGCTGTAGCAGGTGCATCTGGAAATTCACCGGTACAAGAGCAATATCGTTTAAAGAAACTTCACCCAAACGAGTATTTTCAAGATTAACACATCCACATTCAGGGCAGTTAAATCTGAAAAGCCATCAGAAGAGTAATCTTGGATAAAGCCCAGTCTAATGAGGTTTCAATTTTTTGGCGTCTTATCCGTTGTAAATGTAAAGAGAATAAAATTTTCGGAGGATTAAAACAATTTAAAAAGTTGTATCTAGTTGCGTAACAATAATGCTTATTTATTCAATAATTCGATAATAATTTTTTCGATTATGACGCAAAACATGTTTTCGCCAATAATTTTCAAACACACATTTTTCATTTATATCTACGTAAGATGAGAGTTCCACAAAGTTATGATGTGAATTGTTGTCGAATACATCTACAAAGATAATTTGAAATTAGAAAGTCAGTATTTTGAATCATTTAAAAATCGAGAATATGATTGGCTGAGCGGAAACACACAATTAAATTTTTTTGCGTATGAAATAATCACGATCTGCCAGCCAAGGGCTCTCAAAATTACATTATAAAACTTTTATATTGAAATCTTAAAAGTTCTCTTATTTTCATTACTGGAAAAACTTTTCTTACTAAAATGTAAACATGACCTAAGTTCCATTGTTCACATTTTTACCATCTGAAGTACAAAATTGATCTTTCAAGTAATTTTCACAAGATAACCATCACGATCAGTCATGTAGTATAATCCGGATTGCAAAAATTTACACGCGGTCATTCTTTTGGATACGTCTTAATCATGCTCAAAATAAAACATCACGCATTCTGCATACAAAGCGATTATACATTGCATTAAAAAATGGGCATTAAATACTGGAATTTGAAAATACACGAAAATTTCGACTTTCGAATTAATAAGTTTGCAAAAAGGTCAAACTCAGTTGACGGTTGATCTAAGTTGAATAAAATTTCTTCATACGGTGATTTTTCAAAGGATCAAAAATAATTTTTTAAGGAAAATGAGGAATTGCAATTAACATAAATGCAGGCACCAGCCAAATTTTCTTGACCAACTTTAACAAAAAAGAACAACGCCCAACTTAAAACAGTTTGCCATCATTTATTCTTCTTTCCAATTGTTAAATAATATTTCAAAATACCTCGGAACAAATAAGTTTTTGAATTTTTTTGTACAATATTAATAAATGGTTTAAGGGGGTGCCAATGACGTGCATAAACCCAGCAGACTGAGTCGTTATAAGTTATAACTTATAAATTACGAAAATAATAAGTCAGTATATTTTTTATGCTTATTTATAGTTAGCTGAACAATATATGTTTCAGCTTGATAAAATTATTTTTATTCATTTTAGGAAAGATTTGAGTTCGAGTTTTTATTTTTGAAATCGTAAAATTTTAAAAAATTCAAACTATTATGAAAATTTTCCGCATTTTTTGTCCAAAATTTTGTTTTGTTTACCTAAATCTGTGGGTAAAAACCAAAAAAAGCAACTTTAACTTTTTTCAAAACAGCCTACAATTTTCTGACAGCCGTTTGAAAGATCATAAAATCTTTATTTTTCATCTTTTGTCGATTTTTTGGAAATATTATGAAAAATTTTCGCAAATCATGTCCAAAATTTTTAATTTGTGGTTTTTTCGAATTCCTTATAAAAAATGAGGTGGAATCATTTATTTAATTTTTTTGTATCTATTAAATCTCGTATTCAACTACACTCGATAAGTGCCATTCGGCACTAATTTTTTTAAAATTGTATGGTGGTGAAAATTTGAAATAAAATTGCGGGTGTTATGGCGTCATTTTTGTGATAGTCAGAACATTTTTAATATCAAAACGCAATTGAAGGTCAATTTTTATATCAAAAAAAATTGTTTTTCTTTACTTTTTGGCATTTTTGACCATTTTTCATGAAAAAAAACTTTTGATATCGAAGAATTTTTTTAATGTTCAGATTACAACAAGACTTTACAGCGCATACACCCGAAAATGTCTGAAGTTTATTAATATCGTCTTCGAAATAAATTCTGTAGTCGGTTTAGTTGGAAATGATGTACAGTGAAGTGTTTTTTAATATTTCCATATAATTAGTTATGTTAAGAAATTAAAAAATAAGACTTCGCAAAAATGACACTTTCATTGAAGAAAATAAATTTTCATTTTTTTCTTTCATATTCGCTCTAAAAAAATGTACCAATCTGCAGGACTTATGGCACCCCTTTAAGAAAGATGCTTCAATAATTGTGCGGGTTGTAACTCCATCGCATAAGCGCGTGTTAACGTCGAGCCAATGATTGACGCGCGGAAACTCGCACAAAATCTTATACCCCCCATCCGTATTCTGAACAATGTATTCTAATTAAGGTTGTTTAAAACAACTTGTTTTGCTCACGAATTATTACAATCGTATAAAAATGAAATTAAAACTAAATAAAAAACTGAAGATTGGATGCATGATTTTGATTGAGTTTTGGATAAATAAATATTCACTGGAAATTAAAGTTCTTATGTATCATTCTGAAACTCAAATTTTTTAATTTATGAAACATTATTTTGAGCAAAATTTTTTAATCTATAAAAACATTATTTTGAGCAAAATCCTTCAGAAAGATCAAAATTAATTGATACAAAAGTTGCTCCATATATTGATCTTTCAGTCATGAAGACATATCTTTTACTTGATCATAAATGCTGATCGAACTTCTGAAGAATATGATAAAGTTTTTCCACTTAGTGCACCTTCAGCATATGAAAGACCAATATGATCTATCAGTATAAGGAGACCAGTTACTGGATGGTCGTGCCCTCATACTGTCTTTGGCGGGGATCACTAGTTCATTTGAAGTTGATTCCTGACAAGTTCGATAAACCTTAACATCTCGTTAACCTCTGTACTAAGACAGTGCCGATTGGCACTGAATAGTCATGAACGAGCTCAATCGATTGTGAATACTCGCAAAGTTTATGAAATTGATAATGTTAAGTTTTTCACAATTCTCTATCTTTTGATTGTGAAATTATTTTCTAACTTCTCTGATTTGGGAATTATAGCCATTTGGTTAACACGAAATCTCAAAAATGAAAATAATAAAATAAGTTGAACTTGATAAATAATCTTCATCGAAATTTTAGGTACATTCTTATAAAGAATTTAAATTATATTTTTATGTGAAAGCGATAAAAATATTTGATGACCCAATGAAAAATTATTTTGACAAAACAGTTTTTACATGTAAATTAATTCGATTTTTCTGTAAACCAGTTTTAGTCTTTTATCTATTAAAATACAGAAGTTCAATCAATTTGGCTCTATTACTCGATATGAATTTGAGATCATTTGACAATAATATCATTTCTGGCATATTTATGTCTAGCAAAATGAAAAAGTGTGCGAGATGGTGCCGCTCATACAGGTCAACAGTGTTACATCATAATCAATGAATGTTAGAAGGATGACTTATTTATCCTGATGAAAATTGTTTAGTCTATCTTTTTTATATAAGAAGATTTTTTAGAGACTCAATCCATATCTTCAGCTACGTCAAAGAAAAAAATATGAATTTATAAATTAAATCTGCTTCAGTCATCTTACGCCAAATTGTTCGGACTTTAAATAAGTTTAATTTATACTTTTGGACATGTAGCAGAAATTGAATATGATTTATCAAAAGTGGTAAGTCCAATTGACACTTATCTGAGAACAGGTTGTTTCGAATGCTGAGTTGAACAAGTTAATGGTTCGCGATGCTCGCCGCGACACATAACTATCACTGACTTTAGGTTTTATTTTTTTGAAAAGAACATGATTATAATGAGAAATTTCTACAAAAATATTTCAGAATTTGATCCCATACTTCGATGAGAAAGGATGAATAGTAATCATCTAATTCGTCCATAAATCCATGTCATTAGTTGCATGCAAATCACGAATTATCGATTCTTGAAACTTCCAATCATGTTTTGGAGACCAAATTGATAACGTCTTCTTTACGAGCGTTTGCTCCATCGAAAGATAAATCAAGACGAGTATTTCGTTACTGGTTGTGACAGAATACCTCAAAAATTAGACTATTTATTGATTTATTTATTACGGCTATAACTTATATAATTTTAAGCCTTTATTTTTTCATATAAATTATAGGATTTAAGGGGGTAGCGGTCGCAAAAATGTACTTTTTTACTCCACTTTACCAGAATACTAAACTATTTCGAAACTTTGGAGATTGCCATTTCGTAGATCAATCCTTAATCTACAAACAAAATCTGAATAATTTTTGGCCGACCCTGGAACTGCGAAAAACGCCCTTATTCAAGATTTTTGCTATTCAAAATCTATTCCTCCTAGGTTACATTCAGAATGCAGTATAAATTTGAGAAAAGATGGAAAATATATTTTGTTATTATGATAGTGCAGAATTTTTGAAATATTTTGTTGAATTTAGAAAATCGCATTTTAGTAAACCGGAAGTGAAATCTTGGAAACGAAAGTCGTCATATTTAGTCGAAAGTACCACCAAATTGAAGCTTGAGTTTCACTGATCAAAAATCTGCGACAGCTTTTTTGATATTTGAGTTTTTTCTGGTCAAAAAGTGGGTTTCAATGTTTTCCAAAAAAAATACTCAGTAAAATTCTGAAAAAAATATAATTTTCGAATTTTTTTGGATTTTTTTCTGTTTTTTTAATAAGTTTATGCTTTCTGAGTGTTCCCTAGCAATTTCGTGCTATTTTTAGTTTTCCAAAGTACCTAAAAGAGTGCGACCGCTACCCCCTTAACCTGAGAGTGATTACATAAAATCAATTTGGACTGGAATTTTGTGCATTTTTCTCAAATTTTTTTGTTCTACCTGATGTTTTTAATTCCAAAAATAAATGTACAATTTAGTGAATTTTAAGATTTTTCAGTTACTCTTCAGTTTTTTCAAAAAATATTTCGTGCTGGAAGTAATATTTTTAAACCTGAAATAATTCAAGTTGAATAGCACTAATTTTAAACAAAAAAAATGCTGCGAGAACAGGCATAAAACATCAAGCTCGAAGATTTAAAACGCATAAAAATGTAAACTAAGAGTCCGAAAAAAATGCACATTTTCATAATTTCGTTTTTGACCAAAATGACGAAATTTAAAATGTGCATTTTTTTCGGACTCTTAGCTTTTACATTTTTTGGTGCGTTTAATCTTTGTGCTTGATTTTTTTGCTTGGTTCTCGCAGCATTTGTTTTGTTTAGAATAGTGCATTAATTTGAAATTATTTCAAGTTTCAAAAATATTATCTTCAGTACGAAATATTTTTGGAAACCTCAAGAGTAACTGAAAAATCTTGAATTTCACTGAAATTGTACATTATTTTTTAATAAAAACATCAGGTAAACAGAAAATTGAAAAAAAAGGCACAAATTCCAGTCAATTCTTTTCGGTTATTACGGTCATTTCTTGGTTATAAATTCTGATTTGTCAAAAGTTTTGCTTGAAAGTCGATAGGATTTTATGGTGCTGAGGACAGAATATTTTTACACTCCTCACACCAGAAACCAGAATCTTCGCCTCACCCCCAAAAGCCTATATAAAGGCACGACTTTGAGCGCTTATTACGGGAAAACTAAAAATACTATCAATTAAGTTTTTTTTTTATTGATTGATATTCAAGGATAGAATTAAGTAAATAAAACTTAACATTTTTAATTTTGAAGACTATGAACTCGCTAACTGCGAGAGAAAAGAGAGTGTACTCACTTCTATTTCTCGAAAACCATACGTTTTTGACAATGACATATTAGTTTCAAAATCACTAGTGAAACTCTGGCTATTTATAACTGGTCTCGAATTTGAAATATGATATCTCGATCGCTTATAAAAACAATTATCCAATCTCCGCGCGTCAAAATGTACGCAGCAAATGTGAAAAATATCATATATTTTTAAATATGTCTAATCAGCTGGTGACTTGAATATAGTACCATCTTATGTTCTACAATTGCTACATTTTTTCTTGTTGGTCTCATTTGAGTTTAATTGCCCTTCAATTCGACTGGGAAATGATTTTTGAAAAGTTTCATATAAATCACTGGTGAAGAAATAAAACTTCGGATTTAAAACTGCAGAACAAAAAAACTTATATCAAGAAAATCCCCAAATATTTCCTAAAAACTGGCGTACTCAGAATTTTGATATCATGTATCGTTTTTTGCACAATTTTTTATCAAGAATTTTGGCAGAAATCCGTAAAAAAAGTAGAGATAATACTTTTAACGGCAAATGCGCATGAAATTTTAAACACTACCGAATGTGTTTTAGCTTTTGGGGTGTTCCCCGGGGAGATTGAAACGCCTTAAATTAACTAACCAAGTCGCGCTCTGATTGGTTAAGCGTGAATCTCCTCGGGGAACACCCCAAAAGCTCAAACACATTGGGTATGTTTGAATATTTATATTTATTATCTGCAACGTTTCGCTAACGCATTTCAGGCTACAGTTTTACAATTCAGAGGGTCAAAACTGTGAAAATACAGAGTTCAGAGTTTAAAAATTGTGCAGAAATAGTGTGGGCTAAAGAATATTAAAATTTCTGGCCTCTTATCAAAATAATGAAAAATTTCCTGTGTTTTCTGCTCGTTTAAACAGGGTTTATGTATTTGATGTAGAAAAGGCCTCTGCTTTTTGAAGGTCAGAAAAACTGTGGAAGTTTTTCTTGTATTTCCAAAATGGTCCATAAAATTAATCTCTTAATTTTTTCTTGAAAGTTATACAGTGGTATCTGTTAGAGTTACCCCTATTGGAGTTCCTTTTATCTGTTAGGTTACCATTTTTGAGAGTTCATGTCAGTTATGTGTTAGAGTCACCCCTTATAAAAATCTAAAAACTCTAGACTTTTCAAAATTACATTTCAATTTTTTTGTATGGCACATTTTATTTTTAATTTTAACTCATGAACCTAATTGTTTAATTAAACAGTAGGTGCGGTTGAAGACGTTTTTAGAAAGCTGGTCATTTTAAGTTGTTTTTTTGGAGGTATCAATCTTCAAAGTTGGAGTTTTTTTCATAAGCGGCATCGAATTAGATCGGATCGGAGCTGGATCATCTTGGTTTAGAGACTCAACATCTGATAGACATTGCGTGTCAAATCCACCGACAAAACTCCTGTTAGCGAATCTTCATTTTCATAAACAAGCTCAGGATCGGGAACGAGTTCCAGAGTTACCATATTATCATTGTAAATTTTTCGATGGATTTTAACGTTTTGGAGGACAGAGGAATTTCGATGACTCGATCATCTTTTCATTCTCTGAAACTAGTTCATCCTCTGACGATCTAAAACTTTATCCAAAAATCCTGCTTCAATCCAATCTTTTTAATTTTAAGCGTTATCTAATCTAGTAATTAAGCGTCGTCATGATTTTTTCTGGACCATACCGAAATATAGTTTGCATGTTTAATATTGCTCCAAATATCAGATTTTCAGACATTTCTTGAATTCATTATGTAGTGATAATTTTACACGAACGCTTTTTTGAGTATTTTTTCAAATGGATCGAATTAAGCAAGTCTAATTTTTTATTCACAATATTCGGCGTATAGAAGTTTTACTGCCAGATTTTCTTCCCCCTCACACCAAAACCATTGAAATTCCCTCACACCCAAAACGTCCATTCGGGGAAGCCACTTGGGCGGTTATTGCGGAGATAATAATGCGATAAAATATCATTATTTTTAATAAAGCAAGATCAAGGATAGTCTTAAATTGGAGGCTTATATTTTTTATTATTTTAATTTTGTGTGCTCGATAAATGCAAGACAAAATAGAGGTTCAGTTTCAGGTACATCATCGGAAAAACATACATTTTTAAAATCAATACATATGAATAAAAAAAGATTAAATAGTACACTGGCTACTGCAAATATAGTCCTCTGATTTTAAAAAGCTCATCTCAATCGTCTGAAAAAGAAGTTTTCGTATCCCTTAGCGCAAAATGCACGCGCAAAAATCGAAAAAAAATTTAATGAAAATAGTTTTCAACTCGAACTCTGAAGGCTTTATTACGGTGAATTTAGGAATTGAAAAAGTACAAAATTATTTTTAAAATTATTGAATCAGGTCAGACTTAATTTAACATTTAATTTTGAAAAAATTTAATTATCTTTGGTCATTTCCGAAAAATGAAGTTAGTTTACCCAAAAAGAGATTATTCCAGAGTGAATGCAAATTATAAATAATTAAGTCAAACCTCAGCTTTTTGATCTTTTCTCTGAGTGAAATATCTCTATTCATTAGCATACAACATGATAATCCTATTTTCTGTACCAAAAAATACATTTCGAAAATCGGTAAAAAAGTATTTTGAGTATAAATAAATGTATTTGATCAAGATGTCAAGCCACTAAAAAGAGGACAACTCAGTTTTTCGGCCTACTGTAGGCTGATTACGCGGCGTGATACCATGCTAATCGAGCTTCAGCTAGATTTTGCAGCAGCTTGACA
>SCLH01001338.1:249924-276547 GCA_004367855.1 Oikopleura vanhoeffeni
AAAAAGAAAAGGAGAGGAGATAATTAATTGAAACCATTATATCCCATTTTATCGGCCTTCGGCCCGATTGACGCTCATTTTTCAAACCAAATTTGAATTTTAAACATATATATCTCCTTTGATCGGCCTGTGGCCGATTTTCAGGCTCATGTCTGCAACAAATTTAAAACATACAATCCCCTTTATCGGCGTTCCGGCCGATTTGTGAGCCTCATTTTTCAACAAATTTAAATTTAAAACATAAAATCCCCTTTTAATCGGCCTACGGGCCGATTTGAGGGTGCATTTTTCAACAAATTATATTTAAACATTAATATCCTCTTGTTATCGGCCTTCCGGCCGGATTTCAGTGGCTCAATTTTTTCAACAAATGTTAAACATTAAAATCATTTTTTAATCGCTCTTTCGGCCGATTTTGGGCTCATTTTTAAAAAATTAAAATTTAAACATTATATCCCTTTTATCGGCCCTTCGGCCGATTTGCGGCTCATTTTTGCAAACAAATTTGAATTTAAACATAATATGCCCCTTGTTATCGGCCTTAGGCCGATTTCAGGCCTGCATTTTTCAAAACAAATTTTAAAACATAAAATCCCTTTTATCGGCTTTCGGCCGATTGGGGCTCATTTTTCAACAAATTTAAATTTAAAACATAAATCCCTTTTAATTGGCCTTCCGGCCGATTTGGGGTCATTTTTTCAACCAAAATTAAATTAAAAACATTAAAATCCTCTTTATTCGCGTTAGGCCGATTTGGGGCTCAATTTCACAAATTTAAATTTCAAACATAAAATCTCCTTTTATTGGCTTTTTTGTGATCAGTGGGAGGTTCATTCCTCATTAAACATAGTTTTTGACAAAAATCAAACATTTTTTAGTGTCCGAAATTTTGACCTTAAGGGTAATAAACTTACAGGCCCTGTGAGACTCTGGGGACGAATTTTGAAACAAATCCGAAAACTGTACATGTAGGAATTTGCAGAGATTACGCTGAATAAAAAATATAGGGTTTTTATGTCACATCAGCTTCAAAAACGGGGCAAAAAGATTTGGGTTTTCGGTTTGAAATCAACAATCTCTGAAATTCGTCATTCGTGATTTTCGCTCTCTGGCGTCCATCTGCGATATTGAAACGTTAAAATGGGCATTTTATGAGAAGCCGATGTTCGACTCTTTTTTTAAGGTTTTGATGAAATTGAGCCTTTTTTTGAGCATAATCCAAATGCGAGATAAACTGTTTTTGCTCTCTAGCACCACCTGTGAACTTTTATTATTATTTCTGAGGTCATTTTGGTGATCAGTGAGGTCTATTCCCCTCATCAACGGGAATTTTTGAGGAAATTTAACATTTTTTTGTATTCTAAATTTTGACCCTAGGGGAAATAAACTTAACAGGTCCTGTGAGACTCTGGAGACGAACTTGCGGAGATCAACGCTGAACAAAAACTTGGAGAATTTTTTTATGTCAAATCATCTCAAAACGGGGAAACAAGATTCGGGTTTTTTTTTGGTTTGAAATTCCACAATCTTTAAAATCGTCATTCGGTGATTTGCGCTCTCTAGCATCATCTCCGGATATTTGATAAGTGAAAATAAGGCCTTCGTAATTTCTGTAGTTTGGTGGTTTTTTTCGGTATAGTTTTCATCAAATTGAGCATTTTTTCACTACAATAAAACAAATTCAGGATTTACTGTTTTTTGCTCTCTAGCACCAACTGTGAATATTGTTGAAATTTTTTAGATGAATTTCGTGATCAATGGAGTCAATGACTTCCGTGACGCATTTTTTAGCAAATTTGACATATTTTTGTTTCCGAATTTTGACCCTAGGGGAAATGAACTTACAGGTCCTGTGAGACTCCTGGAGCCGAATTTTCATAAAAATTTAAAAACGTGTACTGTGAAAACTTGCGGAGATGACGTTGAACTTAAAATTGAAGTTTTTGTATGTCACATTACCTCAGAAACGGGGAAATAAGATTCGGGTTTTTTTGGTTTCAATACACAATCTCTTAAATTCGTCATTTGGTGATTTCGCTCTCTAGCATCATTTGCGATATTTCCATAAGTGAAAAAAAGGCCTTTCGTAATTTTCTCTGAAGTTTGGTGTTTTTGCCATAGTTTTTGATCAAATTGAGCATTTTTTTCTGGACATAAAAACAAATTCAGGATTTACTGTTTTGCTCTCTAGCACCAACGATGGATATTTTGGAAATTTTTAAGAGATTTCGTGATCAATGGAGTCAATAACTTCCGTGACGCATTTTTTAGCAAAATTTGACAATATTTTTGTCCCCGAAATTTTGACCCTAGGAGAAAATCAACTTACAGGTCCCTGTGAAACTCTGGAGACGAATTTACATACAAATCCGAAAACTCTACAGTAGAACCTTGCGGAGATGACGCTGAACTTAAATTGAAGTTTTTGCATGTCACATGATGTCAACACGGGAAATAAGATTCGGGTTTTTTAATGTTTTGAAATTGAAATTGATCCGAAATTGACATGTTATTGAAAATTTTGTTTTGGTGATTTGTGGGTTTTTCGTCATGTTGAAGAATATGGCCTTTGAAAAATTTTAATTTGAGAACATTTTTTCTGAAGAGGTCTTATCGTAATCAAAATCCACCACATTCAATCTACAAAAAAGTTCTGGCTAAACTAGCAAAGGTGGAATTGCATACTTAGACGCCATTTCCAGGAAATAGTAATCTATTTTTTTTCTTATTACAGGTTTTTTTCAATTTTAAAAACTCATTTTTTATTGCTCAAAATGCTGCTTAGTAATCAAGTTTTGTTAAATTTATTAAGATCCATTTTAAGACAATTAAATAAGCTTTCTTAAAAGTTACAAATAATGGGGACATTGAATAAAATTTATGAGCTAAAGAGGATAAGGCTATTACGCATTAAATTGTTAGCAGGCTATTTCAGAAAGAGTCTTTTCTCTCTTCAAATATTTCGACTAAGCCCCTAGAGGGCGCAGCGGGCTGACGATAACTTTCCACATTAACCTACGCGCTGAATCTCGATCATTCTCGTTTAACTAGCGATCAATCTATACATTTTCGCCTACATTCGCCCTCTTATTTTTTAGACAGGATTCTTTCCGAGCACTACCGCGGAGTGAAAATTCTCAATGCTACGCATTCTAACCAAAAGGTGATAAGGGGATACTTTGAAAGGGTAAAGTCACTTTAAATCAGCCAAAAATGATGAAAAAATGATTTAAAAAGCTCCCTTTCGAATTCATTTTGAGTTGATTGGAAGGCGATTTTTTCGCTTAAGTCTTACTTCCGAAAAAATAACTTTTGACTCCAATCTGGAGTTGAAATTTAAAATTAGCCATGATTTAAAAAAGTGCTTTGGGTACGATTTGCAAAAAAAATTAGCATCCCAGACATATCTGGAGCAGAAATTTTTTTGGGAGTGACTTTTGAAAATTGAATGATGTGGCGAGAACTCAACTTACCACTTTTTTCAACTCAAATTTTGAAAGTTAAAATACTTTTTTCAATTTAATGAAAATTATATATTGAAATTAAGTTCCCAAAATTATAGTTCAATAAGAATTTCATAAATCGGATGAGCCGTTTTGGTGCTGTGAGCAAATTGTACCCTCCTGAAAGGGTATTATGCCTCGGGGGAACTTTTTTTCTATGCCTCGGTTGGTTAAGGGCCTCGTTGCATTTTGACAGATATTGATACGGGCTTTTGATGAAAAACTTTTTACTGGGTTAGTATGTTCTTCTTGATAAACCATCAAAGTGATATTTCATAATCCAGGCAACTTTTGTAACTAGCAAATTTTTGCATTATGGCTTCTGAAGAAAACTTTGAGTTCGAATTAAACTTTTCAAATTCGACAAATTATGACAAAGTTTTCGATAAAAGTTCCAAACATTTTGAAAAAATGCCTTGTTTTTCGTTCAAAATTTATTTCAATATTTGTTTCAAATCAACGAAAAAAACTCTACAAAATGGCTACTTTAACTTTTTCACCTCATATTTTTTATATGCACTTTGAAAAATAATATGACATGGTTTAGTGATTTTTGGTCAAAAATAATTGGAAATATTTCGAAAATTTTTCTCATTTCTTGTTCAAAATTTTTCAAACAAATTTTTTTAGAATCATTAGCTGAAAATATTAGGGAATGGCTACTTTCACTATATTTAAATATGTCTTCGTTCTGCTCCTTCGCTCTTGTTTATACTCTGAACCATACTTTTTGAAACGAAACTACGGTTTGGCAGAAATCCATCGAAGCGCTCTTTTATCCAGAATTAAAAATAATTTCACGCTTAAACTTGTCAAATTGGTGAGCCGACCCATTCAACACGTCAAATTAAATAAATTAAACTTATGAAGAAATATATTTCTTACGATGTGCTAAAATTTCGGTTTTTCCGTCTTTATTCAAAAATTTAAATTTTGATTTTGACGTAGAAATGGTATCAAATTAAATCAAATAAATTCAAGCTGTTGGTCGAGACCGTATTTTAGGCCTTCTAAGTAATTAGAAATAAATTATACTGTAATTTAAACACTTTGATAGCAAACGCGCGTTTTTTGAATGTTTTTTCAGATGACGATTTATAAAGTAAAAACAATCGATCTGAAGAAAATCAGATTATACAAAGTGAGCTCAAAAGTGACAACTTACGTACGAAAAAGTTTTTATGAAAAAATTTAAGAGTGGATAAAAGTTTCCCGTCACGCGAAAAAAATGAAAAAGTGCAAATCTGTCAAAATGCACCGAGGCCCTCAAACCAATACGATATAATTTCGATACGATAAAAAAATACTTTTCTGACGTAGGATGGAAATAAAAACATAACCAGTTTATTTCAAATTGTCAATTTTTTCAGGAAAAATTATTCAATCAGTATTTTTTTTGCAGTCTGTTGGTCAAATAATGCTCTTTCGAAATTTTTATTATTTAATCTGAGTTGAAGGTTTTTAAATAAAATATAAATTATTGATTATTTTCATTGCCGGGAACTTTTTTAAAACGAAGAGTAGATATGATTAACACAAAATTTCGAAAAAAATTTGAGCCGGAAATTGCGTAGAATTATTTTTTTGTTTTTTCCGGTCCTGAATGACCTAAATTTCAAGACGCGAATAATTTAAATTTGTGCGAGCGAATTGTCCAAATTGTTATTAGAGATTTAACACCTGAAAATATTCCACAAAATTTTCCCGTTTTTTTTTGGTATTCAATTTATTTTTTTAATTGGTCTTTGGGACTTCGTATTTGTTTAAAGTTAAAAGTCATCGTTTGATAATCCAATTCTACCGTGTGCAACCCTAGCAAAAGTGGTTGTTGGTGCGAGAGTTGTTGTCGATGGTAGAGTTGTTGTTGCTTCAAACGGATTTGTAGACGAGATTTTAGTGGTTGTGGTTTCAGCAGTTGTTGTAATTACTATAGTTGTGGTTGTTTGTCCTGATGTTGTCGTTTCATCATTTCCAGCATACGGGTTAACAAATTCGGTAGTTGTTCCTGTTGCTACTGTGATAGGGTTTGGAATAATCCACAAAAAAAATTGAGCCACCTGGTAAGCAGAAAGTAATTTTCCAAAATGAGAGTTTCCAGCTTTTATTTATATTTTTTGGATCTATTATTTTAAACAAGTTTCAAGTCATAAGAAGATAAGCCACACTTAAATTTGCTTAATTAAAATAAAAAGGTGTTGTAAAATGCTTGATGAAGAAATTTAAATGCACTTTCATCAATTTTTTTATCGTCTGGTTCTAAATGATCTCATTTTCACGACTCAAATAATCAAAGCGAGATTTACGTGGATAAGAGAATTCAATCTGATCATATTTCCCCAAAAATCTCCGAAAAATTCCTCGAAAAGACATTGTTCTCGATATTTTTTTTTAATTTTACTTGATAACTTTGTTAAGATTTATTCGTTTAAAAGTTCAAAATTTTCCAGTCCAAACCCTATACTGTTGTTGTCACAATGGCTTCGCTAGTGGATTCGACATATTTTGTCGTTGCTGCTGATGTTGTTTCACTTGTTGTATAAATACCATTTTCTGCACATGAAAATGACAAAATGACTGGTATTTGCATAGCAGAAGACACTAAATTTCCAGTCCAATCCATGATATTATTCGTAAATTTTTCATTTTGTGAAAATATAATTTTCCAAGAAAAGCCATCGCCATTCAAATCAATAGCGTCAATTGCTGGATAAGATAAACTGTTTGCATGAAATGACACACTGCTGGAAAACTGATAAAACGGATCAGAAATTATATATCCCCTATTCACACTTTTGTGAATATCCCGGCCCTACTACTTAAAAACACACTACGTTTCCTAATCAGGGCCGAGATATTCACAAAAGTGATAATAGGGGATATTATTAATGATGTTATCGCATGAACTCAACATATTTTGTTAAAAAGTTGTTAAAATAGTTCCTTAACCAGTTCTCACGTTAAAATTGGATAATTGTAACTCGAAAAAAATATTTCTTACATCATGAAAAAAATTATTTCATGATACCCGGTGAACTTTTTCACCGTGTGATTGTTCGCAAACGATATTTCATACTAAATTCTACCTCATTTGAAATATTTTATTCTTTAAAATTTTAGAATTCAAGTTGAATAATTTTTATTTGTATTCTGTACGAAAATATCATTATTTGATACAAAGTGTTAAGAATTGCACACATTTGTAAACTCTAGACTCTTTTTTTTTACAGTTTCGAAACTTCTGATTTGTAAAAACTGTAGCCTGAACATGCGTGAGCGAAACGTTGCAGATAATAAATTTTAAAGTGTTAAGAATGATTAAAATAAATCGAAAAGGTTACCATAGCGCAGAAGAATTATTTTAGCATTAAATTTTTAAATTTATTAAATTATTTTGAAATGTTTTTATTGTCTAACAGGTTTTGTGCTTCGAAAGCATAAACGATTGATAATGTGTATTTCAAAGGCAAAGTCCCTGCAGACAATGTTTAGAGCACCACCTAGAGCGCATAATCGAATGCTTTATATTAATTTTAAAAAAGAAAAGAATACAATCTTGTTTGAATTATTAAGCATGACTTATTCTCCTCAATTTTCTCTGAAAATAAATCAAAACAGTCGAAGATTTCAATAGGGCATTAAATGGCCTAATTTTTGTATTCGTCTTAATTTTATTTCTGAGAATTTTTAATCGAAAAGTTTATATATAGTTGAAGAATAATCAACCTAAAGTTATTCTTTCGTAAGTATTTCGAAATTTATTTGAAAATCAAATTCAATTTTTCAACCGCATACTGTAAAATAATATAATCGGTATTTACAAATTCTTGGATGCCAAATTGCGAAAATTCATAATATGCTCTGATTCTAAAACAACTTCTACAACTCCAATCATTCAAAATCGTAACAGCGGAAGAAACATCATCACAATTTTCATTTTCAATAATAATCAATTCACCGGTTAATGCATCAGTAACCGGTTCAGCTGTAGCAGGTGCATCTGGAAATTCACCGGTACAAAGAGCAATATCGTTTAAAGAAACTTCACCCAAACGAGTATTTTCAAGATTAACACATCCACATTCAGGGCAGTTAAATCCTGAAAAGCCATCAGAAGAGTAATCTTGGATAAAGCCCCAGTCTAATTGAGGTTTACAATTTTTGGCGTCTTATCCGTTGTAAATGTAAAGAGAATAAAATTTTCGGAGGATTAAACACAATTTAAAAAGTTGTATCTAGTTGCGTAACAATAATGCTATTTATTCGATAATAATTTTTTCGATTATGACGCAAAACATGTTTTCGCCAACAATTTTCAAACACACATTTTTTCACCTTTATATCTACGTAAGATGAGAGTTCCACAAAGTTATGATGTGAATTGTTGTCGAATACATCTACAAAGATAATTTTGAAATTAGAAAGTCAGTATTTTTGAATCATTTAAAAATCGAGAATATGATTGGCTGAGCGGAAACACACAATTAAATTTTTTTGCGTATGAAATAATCACGATCTGCCAGCCAAGGGCTCTCAAAATTACATTATAAAACTTTTATATTGAAATCTTAAAAGTTCTCTTATTTTCATTAACTGGAAAAACTTTTCTTACTAAAATGTAAACATGACCTAAGTTCCATTGTTCACCATTTTTACCATCTGAAGTACAAAATTGATCTTTCAAGTAATTTTCACAAGGATAACCATCACGATCAGTCCATGTAGTATAATCCGGATTGCAAAAATTTACACCGGTCATTCTTTTGGATACGTCTTAATCATGCTCAAAATAAAACATCACGCATTCTGCATACAAAGCGATTATACATTGCATTAAAAAATGGGCATTAAATACTGGAATTTGAAAAATACACGAAAATTTCGACTTTCGAATTAATAAGTTTGCAAAAAGGTCAAACTCAGTTGACGGTTGATCTAAGTTGAATAAAATTCTTCATAACGGTGATTTTTCAAAGGATCAAAAATAATTTTTTAAGGAAAATGAGGAATTGCAATTAACATAAATGCAGGCACCAGCCAAATTTTCTTGACCAACTTTAGACAAAAAAAGAACAACGCCCCAACTTAAAACAGTTTGCCATCATTTATTCTTCTTTCCAATTGTTAAATAATATTTCAAAATACCTCGGAACAAATAAGTTTTTGAATTTTTTTGTACAATATTAATAAATGGTTTAAGGGGGTGCCAATGGCACCGTGCCATAAACCCAGCAGACTGGAGTCGTTATAAGTTATAACTTATAAATTACGAAAATAATAAGTCAGTATATTTTTTTATGCTTATTATAGTAGCTGAACCATATAAAATAGTTTCAGCTTGATAAAATTATTTTTATTCATTTTAGGAAAGATTTGAGTTCGAGTTTTTATTTTTGAAATCGTAAAAATTTTAAAAAAATTCAAACTATTAGGAAAATTTTCCGCATTTTTTGTCCAAATTTTTTTGTTTTGTTTACCAACTGTGGGTAAAAACCAAAAAAAAGCAACTTTAACTTTTTTCAAAAACGCCTACATATTTTCTGACAGCCGTTTGAAAGATCATAAAATCTTTATTTTTCATCTTTTGTCGATTTTTTTGGAAATATTATGAAAATTTTCGCAAATCATGTCCAAAATTTTTAATTTGTGGTTTTCGAATTCCTTATAAAAAATGAGGTGGAATCATTTATTTAATTTTTTTGTATCTATTAAATCTTCGTATGTCAACTACACTCGATAGTGCCATTCGGCACTAATTTTTTAAAATTGTATGGTGGTGAAAAATTTAAAATAAATTGCGGGTGTTATAGGCGTCATTTTTGTGATAGTCAGAAACATTTTTAATATCAAAACGCAATTGAAGGTCAATTTTTATATCAAAAAAAATTGTTTTTCTTTACTTTTTGGCATTTTTGACCATTTTTCATGAAAAAAAACTTTGATATCGAAGAAATTTTTTAATGTTCAGAATTACAACAAGACTTTACAGCGCATAACACCCGAAAATGTCTGAAGTTTATTAATATCGTCTTCGAAATAAATTCTGTAGTCGGGTTTAGTTGGAACGAATAATTAGTTATGTTAAGAAATTAAAAATATAGACCTTCGCAAAAAGACACTTATGACAGAAAAAAAATAAATTTTCACATTCTTTCATATATCGCTCTAAAAAAATGTACCAATCTGCAGGACTTATGGCACCCCCTTAAGAAAGATGCTTCAATAATTGTGCGGGTTGTAACTCCATCGCATAAGCGCGTGTTAACGTCGAGCCAATGATTGACGCGCGGGAGAACTCGCACAAAATCTTATACCCCCCATCCGTATTCTGAACAATGTATTCTAATATAAGGTTGTTTAAAACAACTTGTTTTGCTCACGAATTATTACAATCGTATAAAAATGAAATTAAAACTAAATAAAAAACTCATAAATCCCCTTCACGTCACTGAAGATTGGATGCATGATTTTGATTGAGTTTTGGATAAATAAATATTCACTGGAAATTAAAGTTCTTATGTATCATTCTGAAACTCAAATTTTTTAATTTATGAAAACATTATTTTGAGCAAAATTTTTTAATCTATAAAAACATTATTTTGAGCAAAATCCTTCAGAAAGATCAAAATTAATTGATACAAAAGTTGCTCCAATATATTGATCTTTCAGTTCCATGAAGACCATATCTTTTACTTGATCAATAAATGCTGATCGAACTTCTGAAGAATATGATAAAGTTTTTCCACTTAGTGCACCTTCAGCATATGAAAGAACCAAATATGATCTATCAGTATAAGGAGACCAGTTACTGGATGGTCGTGCCCTCATACTGTCTTTGGCGGGGATCACTAAGTTCATTTGAAGTTGATTCCCTTGACAAGTTCGATAAACCTTAACATCTCGTTAACCTCTGTACTAAGACAGTGCCGATTGGCACTGAATAGTCATGAACCGAGCTCAATCGATTGTGAATACTCGCAAAGTTTATGAAATTGATAATGCTTAAGTTTTTCACAATTCTCTATCTTTTGATTGTGAAATTATTTTTCTAACTTCTCTGATTTGGGAATTATAGCCATTTGGTTAACACGAAATCTCAAAAATGAAAATAATAAAATAAGTTGAACTTGATAAATAATCTTCATCGAAATTTTAGGTACATTCTTATAAAGAATTTAAATTATATTTTTATGTGAAAGCGATAAAAATATTTGATGACCCAATGAAAAATTATTTTGACAAAACAGTTTTTTACATGTAAAATTTATTCGATTTTTCTGTAAAACCAGTTTTAGTCTTTTATCTATTTAAAATACAGAAGTTCAATCAATTTGGCTCTATTACTCGATATGAATTTGAGATCATTTGACAATAATATCATTTCTGGAATATTTATGTCTAGCAAAATGAAAAAGTGTGCGAGATGGTGCCGCTCATACAGGTCAAACAGTGTTACATCATAATCAATGAATGTTAGAAGGATGACTTATTTATCCTGATGCAAAATTGTTTAGTCTATCTTTTTTATATAAAAGATTTTTTAGAGAACAATCACATATCTTCAGCTACGTCAAAGAAAAAAATATGAATTTATAAATTAAATCCTGCTTCAGTCATCTTACGCCAAATTGTTCGGACTTTTAAATAAGTTTAATTATAACTTTTGGACATGTAGCAGAAATTGAATATGATTTATCAAAACTGGTAAGTGCCAATTGACACTTATCTGAGAACAGGTTGTTTCGAAATGCTGAGTTGACACAAGTTAATGGTTCGCGATGCTCGCCGCGACACATAACTATCACTGACTTTAGGTTTTATTTTTTTTGAAAAGAACATGATTATAATGAGAAATTTCTACAAAAAATATTTCCAGAATTTGATCCCATACTTCGATGAGAAAGGATGAATAGTAATCATCTAATTCGTCCATATAATCCATGTCATTAGTTGCATGCAAATCACGAATTATCGATTCTTGAACACTTCCAATCATGTTTTGGAGACCAAATTTGATAACGTCTTCTTTACGAGCGTTTGCTCCATCGAAAGATAAATCAAGACGAGTATTTTCGTTACTGGTTGTGACAGAATACCTCAAAAATTAGACTATTTATTGAATTTATTTATTACGGCGGCTATAACTTATATAATTTTAAGGCCTTTATTTTTACATATAAATTATAGGATTAAGGGGGTAGCGGTCGCAAAAATGTACTTTTTTACTCCACTTTACCAGAATACAAAACTACTTCGAAACTTTGGAGAATTGCCATTTCGTAGATCAATCCTTAATCTACAAACAAAAAATCTGAATAATTTTTGGCCGACCCTGGAACTGCGAAAAAACGCCTTATTTCAAGATTTTGCTATTCAAATCTATCTCCTCCTAGGTTACATTTCAGAATGCAGTATAAATTTGAGAAAAGATGGAAAAATTTTTGTTATTATGATAGTGCAGAATTTTGAAATATTTTGTTGAATTCTAGAAAATCGCATTTTAGTAAACCGGAAGTGAACTTCTGGAAAACGAAAGTCGTCATATTTAGTCGAAAGTACCAGACCAAATTGAAGCTTGAGTTTCACTGATCAAAAAATCTGCCGACAGCTTTTTGATATTTTGAGTTTTTCTGGTCAAAAAGTGGGTTTCAATGTTTTCCAAAAAAAATACTCAGTAAAATTCTGAAAAAAATGATAATTTCGAATTTTTTTTGGATTTTTTTCTGTTTTTTTAATAAGTTTATGCTTTCTGAGTGTTCCCTAGCAATTTCGTGCTATTTTTAGTTTCCAAAGTACCCTAAAAAGAGTGCGACCGCTACCCCCTTAACCTAGAGTGATTACATAAAATCAATTTGGACTGGAATTTTGTGCATTTTTCTCAAATTTTTTTGTTCTACCTGATGTTTTTAATTCCAAAAAATAAATGTACAATTTTAGTGAATTTTAAGATTTTTCAGTTACTCTTCAGTTTTTTCAAAAAATATTTCGTGCTGGAAGTAATATTTTGAAACCTGAAATAATTCAAGTTGATAGCACTAATTTTAAACAAAAAAAATGCTGCGAGAACCAGGCATAAAACATCAAGCTCGAAGATTAAACGCATAAAAAATGTAAAAGCTAAGAGTCCGAAAAAAATGCACATTTTCAAATTTCGTTTTTGACCAAATTGACGAAATTTAAAACTGTGCATTTTTTTCGGACTCTTAGCTTTTACATTTTTTGGTGCGTTTAATCTTTGTGCTTGATATTTTTTGCTTGGTTCTCGCAGCATTTGTTTTGTTTAAGAATAGTGCTATTAATTTGAAATTATTTCAAGTTCAAAAATATTATCTTCAGTACGAAATATTTTTGGAAACAACTCAAGAGTAACTGAAAAATCTTGAATTTCACTGAAATTGTACATTATTTTTTAATAAAAACATCAGGTAAAACAGAAAATTGAAAAAAAAGGCACAAAATTCCAGTCAATTCTTTTCGGTTATTACCGGTCATTTCTTGGTTATAAATTCTGATTTGTTCAAAAAGTTTTGCTTGAAAGTCGATATGATACTTAATGGTGCTGAGGACAGAATATTTTTTAACCTCCTCACACCCAGAAACCAGAACTTCGCCTCACACCCAAAAGCCTATATAAAGGCACGACTTTGAGCGCTTATTACGGGAAAAACTAAAAATACTATCAATTAAGTTTTTTTTTATTGATTGATATCAAGGATAGAATTAAGTAAATAAAACTTAACATTTTTAAATTTTGAAGACTATGAACTCGCTAACTGCGAGAGAAAAGAGAGGTTAACTCACCTTCTATTTCTCGGAAAACCATACGTTTTTGACAATGACATATTAGTTTCAAAATCACTAGTGAAACTCTGGCTATTTATAACTGGTCTCGAATTTGAAATATGATATCTCGATCGCTTATAAAACAATTATCCATATCTCCGCGCGTCAAAATGTACGCAGCAAATGTGAAAAATATCATATATTTTAAATATGTCTAATCAGCTGGTGACTTGAAATTAGTACCATCTTATGTTCTACAATTGCTACATTTTTCTTTGTTGGTCTCATTTGAGTTTAATTGCCCTTCAATTCGACTGGGAAATGATTTTTTGAAAAGTTTCATATAAATCACTGGTGAAGAAATAAAACTTCGGATTAAAACTGCAGAACAAAAAAACTTATATCAAGAAAATCCTCAAATACTTTCCTAAAAACTGGCGTACTCAGAATTTTGATATCATGTATCGTTTTTGCACAAATTTTTTATCAAGAAATTTTGGCAGAAATCCGTAAAAAAAGTAGGAGATAATATCTTTAACGGCAAATCGCATGAAATTTTAAACACTACCGAATGTGTTTTAGCTTTTGGGGTGTTCCCCGGGGAGATTGAAACGCCCCTTAAATTAACTAACCAAGTCGCGCTCTGATTGGTTAAGCGTGAATCTCCTCGGGGAACACCCCAAAAGCTCAAACACATTGGGTATGTTTGAATATTTAATATGTATTATCTGCAACGTTTCGCTAACGCATCTTCAGGCTACAGTTTTTACAATTCAGAGGGTACAAAACTGTGAAAATACAGAGTTCAGAGTTTAAAAATTTGTGCAGAAATAGTGTGGGCTAAAGAATATTAAAATTTCTGGCCCTTATCAAAATAATGAAAAATTTCCTGTGTTTTTTCTGCTCGTTAAACAGGGTTTATGTATTCTGATGTAGAAGGCCTCTGCTTTTTGAAGGTCAGAAAAACTGTGGAAGTTTTTCTTAGTATTTCAAAATGGTCCATAAGAAAATTAATCTCTTAATTTTTTCTTGAAAGTTATACAGTAGGTACTCTGTTAGAGTTACCCCTATTGGAGTTACCTTTTATCTGTTAGGGTTACCATTTTTGAGAAGTTCATGTCAGTTATCTGTTAGGTCACCCCTTATAAAAAATCTCAAAAACTCTAGACTTTTCAAAATTACATTTCAATTTTTTTGTAATGGCACATTTTATTTTTAATTTAACTCATGAACCTAATTGTTTAATTAAACAGTAGGTGCGGTTGAAGAACGTTTTAGAAAGCTGGTCATTTTAAGTTGTTTTTTTGGAGGTATAATCTTCAAAGTTGGAGTTTTTTTCATAAGCGGCATCGAATTAGATCGGATCGGAGCTGGATCATCTTGGTTTAGAGACTCAACATCTGATAGACATTGCGTGTCAAATCCACCGACAAAACTACCTGTTAGCGAATCTTCATTTTCATAAACAAGCTCAGGATTGGGAACGAGTTCCAGAGTTACCATATTATCATTGTAAAATTTTTCGATGGATTTTAACGTTTTGGAGGACAGAGGAATTTCGATGACTCGATCATCTTCTTCATTCTCTGAAACTAGTTCATCCTCTGACGATTCTAAAACTTTATCCAAATATCCTGCTTCAATCCAACCTCTTTTAATTTTAAGCGTTTATCTAATCTAGTAATTAAGCGTCGTCATGATTTTTCTGGACCATACCGAAATATATGTTGCATGTTTTATATTGCTCCAAAATATCAGATTTCAGACATTTCTTGAATTCATTATGTAGTGATAATTTTACACGAACGCTTTTTTGAGTATTTTTCAAATGGATCGAATTAAGCAAGTCTAATTTTTTATCCAATATTCGGCGTATAGAAGTTTTACTGCCAGATTTCTTAACCCCCTCACACCCAAAACCATTGAAATTCCCCTCACACCCAAAACGCCATTCGGGGAAGCCACTTTGGGCGGTTATTGCGGAGATAATAAATGCGATAAAATATTCATTATTTTTAATAAAGCAAGATCAAGGATAGACTTAAATTGGAGGCTTATATTTGTTATTATTTTAATTTTGTGTGCTCGATAAATGCAAGACAAAATAGAGGTTCAGTTTCAGGTACATCATCGGAAAAACATACATTTTTAAAAATCACATATGAATAAAAAAAGATTAAATAGTACACTGGCTACTCAAATATAGTCTCTGATTTTAAAAAGCTCATCTCAATCGTCTGAAAAAGAAGTTTTCGTATCCCTTAGCGCCAAAATGCACGCGCAAAAATCGAAAAAAAAATTAATGAAAATAGTTTTCAACTCGAACTCTGAAGGCTTATTACGGTGAATTTAGGAATTGAAAAAGTACAAAATTATTTTAAAATTATTGAAATCAAGGTCAGACTTAAATTTTTAACATTTAATTTTTTGAAAAATTTAATTATCTTTGGTCAATATTAGCCGAAAAAATGAAGTTAAGTTTTTACCAACAAAAAGATTTATTCCAGAGTGATATGCAAATTATAAATAAATAAGTCAAACCTCAGCTTTTTGAATCTTTTCTCTGAGTGAAAATATCTCTATTCATTAGCATACAACATGATAATTCCTATTTTTCTGTACCAAAAAAATACATTTCGAAAATCGGTAAAAAAGTATTTTTGAGTATAAAAATAAATGTATTTGATCAAGATGTCAAGCCACTAAAAAGAGGACAACTCAGTTTTTCGGCCTACTGTAGGCTTGATTACGCGGCGTGATACCATGCTAATCGAGCTTCAGCTAGATTTTGCAGCAGCTTGACAAGACTTTGATCGTCGTCTAAATGGCGTAAAATACAATTTTTATAGATTTCATTTATTCATCCGACGGAAATCATAATTAAAAAACATGAAATTAAAATTTTCAAAATGCCTTATTATAACGAACAAGGTC
Source organism: Oikopleura vanhoeffeni (assembly GCA_004367855.1). Taxonomy (NCBI): domain Eukaryota; kingdom Metazoa; phylum Chordata; class Appendicularia; order Copelata; family Oikopleuridae; genus Oikopleura; species Oikopleura vanhoeffeni. Next base: position 266,142 of record SCLH01001338.1, read on the forward strand.
TTGAAGATTTTGTTGAATACTTCGATAATGATACACAGACTGAGGATCTTAGTGATTCTGAAGATGAAATGAATGAAGAGGCAATGATCAAAAATGTTAAATTCGTTGAAGAAACTAGAAAAATAAAGAATGTTTGTTTACTTTAAGGTTTCAAAAAACCAGTCTTATGTTTAGAAATGTGCTCTTTGTCGCTTCGTATCCAATTCCATCTGAAAATAAAAATAATTTTTTTTCAAAATATAATAATTCGCAAAAACTAGAGTTTTTTTATTTTTTCGAGTTTTTAAAGGAACTCCATTGAGAAAAAATAAACTCTCAATAAAGACCAGAGAAAAAAAATAATAGACCAAGAGTAGCCTCAGGTAATTTCCTAATCTGAGTCTACTCAGAATTTTATGTGTCGCTAGGATTTTTTTACGAAAATTGGGCGAAAATCATAAAACAAAGTAGGAATAAATATCTTTTGAACTGCTAGTCGTATCAAATTTATAAAACCATTTTAAGAAAAAGAATTGCGAACTCTTCGACACATTTTCATGAAAAGTCTGTAGATTGATTATTTTTATCTCGTTTTGAGGATTTAAAAAATCTCGCGTCCCCGAATGGCGTTTGGGTGTGAGGGGGTTAAGGCGCTATTCCATGATGTTTGCCAGTTTGTGGTAGCCAAGGTGTGGATTCTCTTCACGTAATTAAATCAAAAAAAATTTATTCAAAATAGCTATATTTCGACCGTTCACGCTCATTTTTATAAAGTGGCATTTTTTAATATCAAATTTTTCGATTACTTCTTTAAAAGTTAAATTTTTAATTTTGTTTAATTATGAAATTCAAGTAATGTCTGTTTTTTNAAATACAAAAAACAGAGATAACTTTAATCATATAAGTTATAAAAAAATAGAACTCTCAAATTGGAAAAAATAATGAGTAATCATCTGTTAGAGTTACCCCGAGCAATAACTCGTTAGAGTTACCTTTTATCTGTTAGAGTTACCTTTTTTTCAATAGTTCAGGGGTAACTATAACAGAGTAACTACTGTAGTTGATTTAGGAGTACAGTGAAGATCTTCGAATTCTCGAAGTTTTTTGACATACACTGGGCATCTATTTATGTGAAAGTTGGTTTTTTTAGCATATGAGAAGGTTCTGTGGTGTTCCGCGCGAACTTGAAGTTGTTTTTTCGTTCTACCTACATAAGAGCTACTGCAAGTACACGTGAATATATAGCATAAAAAACAGGATTTTAGTTTAGTACACGCAGGTTTACTGTCTTTGATTAAAATTTGTTTCACTTTCATGCTTTTATAAGCATATCTCACATGAAAAGTTGGTATAAATGTTTTGATTTCTGGTTTTCTAGGGTGCGCAGGTAGTATTCTATTTGGACTAGTATATGTTGTAGTTGATACAAAATGTCATGGAGATTCAGGCTGTGGCGTTTTTCTGGCGAGCATAAGAAGATAGAAAAATTTTCTTAATGATTTTTTTGGGATACTGTTACTTAAAAAAAAATGTTAATGTTTGGCATATCTTCTAGAAAAAGTTTTGAGTAGAGCTCGAGTAGAGAAGATGATGTTAAGCAGTGAAAATTGCACTTTTTAGGTACGATTTTGCCATCACTGATTTTTGATAATTACTAGTGATACTACTCAAACCTGACTTTCGGTAGGTTTTGAACTATTTTGCTGATAGTATCCACAAATAAGTGCAGGATAGGAAATTTAATTCGTTATTTAGGAGTTTTTCTAAGGTATAAAATATGTGTTGATCCCATCGGTTGATTTCAAACAAGATTTTATCATGAGAGCCTAGTTTTAAGATGGCTAGGTTATCATCAGCGAATCTTGTCCATGAGACCACATATCCACTTTTTATAAGTTTAGAAATAAGTGATCTTTCTGGCAACCTATAAAAATGTTGGCTATTAATGGCGCTAGAGTGCTACCCATTTGTACTCCGCGGAGTTGTTTGAATGTGCCAATTTGGCTGTCTAAATAGTTATAATCTCTCAAAACTCCTAAAGGAAAATTTTTTAATTCAGTTTTGGAAGGGATGGGTAGTGTATAACCTTTAGAATCTCTTTCTTGTTTGAAATAACTGGGATGGTCTAGAAATATTGTAGCTATTATATAACTAACTGTTCTGATTACATTAATGTTAGGGAACATTGCTTTCATATCAAAAGACACTAATTCATGTTGCTTAAATTAACATTGAATTTATTTTTTTCGGTTCAAAATTTATTTTTGAAAGTTTTTTGGCTGTCAACTAAATAAGTACATTTATTTAGGAGAGGCTCTAATAAATTTTTCAAATAGTGTTCTGCTCCGTCCACAAGGTGGCTGTATCCCGTTCCGATGGGACGCAACGGGGATCCTTCTTTGTGATACTTGACTTTGCCGTAAATTGAGGCTATTGAGTTTTTCGGCTCTACAAGCCATTTGTTATTTTGACCTAGACATCCTAAGATAGTGTCGTTTAAAAGTATTTTGTAAGATTTTCTGGTGTCTTCTAGTTTAAAATCTTCTATTTTTTCAAAATCCGAATTATTGAAAAGTGCTTTAAGTTTTTCATGGTAATCGGATTTTTTCAAAAATATATAGTCATGAGACTTATCTATCAAAAGAACAACAATAGCTGAGAATTCTTTCTTAAATTTGAAAAATGCCGAAACTCTAGAATACCTAGTTGAGCAGTTAGTGAGATCATTCTCACAAAGGTGGATATACGATTTTATGTTTTGGATATCTATTTCGGATACACTTAACTTCCTGCTTTCTGGTAGAAAAGTTTCCCAGAGTTTATTAAGTTCCAAGTAAATATCGCTACTATCTTTTTTGGTGAAACCTCCTATTGAATGCTCGTTCCCTAGTTCTAATAGGGAGATTACTTCTGGTGGTATAAAAATTCCAGTATCATTTATTATTTTATCTCTATTTGTGGGGTAGAAAGTTTTACGCTCGAGATTGGCTAGCTTGAGATCTCTATTTTTGTCTAAGTATTTTCAGATCTAAAAACAGAGTTTTTAAGGTTGTGTATAAGGTTATTATAGTAGGGTATATTAGGTGAGATCAGATAAAGTAATTTTAAATTTTTCTCATATTCGAAATCGTATTTTAGATATTTTTCTTCGTTTTCAGACTGAGCTGAGAGTAGTTTTCTACTTTGAAGTTTTTTGATATCTGCTACTGTCAATTTGTTTTGTTGAATCATACTATAGCTTATCTGGCAAAATTTGGGCACTAGTTTTTCTGCAAGACACGTGCTTGTGAACTCCAGGTGGTTCTGTACACGATACAGGTGACGGAACAAATAAATCGTATTGTTGAGCTGGTCTTTTTCTCGTTTGTGTCTGGTGACCATTTTAAAAATATTTAATATTTATTATCTGCAAGGTTTCGCTTACGCATCTTCAGCCTTCAGTTTTTACAATTCAAAAGTTTCGAAACTGTTAAAATACAGAGTCCAGAGTTTACAAATTTGTGCAGAAATAGTGTAGGCTAGAGAATATTAAAATTTCTGTTTTGAATTAAAATATATTTGCATATATAAAATTGCAAACTTTATGACATATTTGAATTAAAGGTCTGTGATGATGTTATTTCTGCGCCGTTTCGACCTCTGACAATTTGTTTGCCTATAGTCTATAGGCTATAGATCAATAGTCAATATCTATATAGTCAAAGAGTGTGAGGAAGTCAAATTTCCTAAGTTTATTAAAGTTACCATTTGAAAAAAAATGTTTATACTTGGAGCAATCGCTCATGGTCACTATTTGGAGTTATTAATTTATTTTTTCCAGAAATTTGAAATTCTTCTTTTTAATCAATAATTAATATTTATCGACTAATTAAATCATTCTGAATATATTCATAGTGAATATAGATTAAGTGGCCTCAGTTCAGATCGTGACTATTTGAATGATACAAACAACGCAGGAGACTAGCACCAAATCAAAACCCTGGATTGCAGAATAGGCCGATTTCATTGGTCAAATTTGAGGATCAATCAATCAAATGCTCGGATTCTACATTTTGTTAAATATGAACGATCTGTCAGTGGAGGGCCCTTAATCCATATATCAATTTACTTAAATAGTTAACTTATTCGAATACTCTGGGGTACCTATTTGGGATCAACTTCGGTATTTTACTACGTTGAAATAAATTCCATTATCGTATATTATGTCATACCGGTTTCCCGCGTCTCTTCCGATCTCTTACCCAGGTTGTTTCCGGAACTATTGTTTTCAATTTTGTGAACTAATTCAAAACAACTTTTAACTGATTTATTATTATACCTTGACGTCGAATAAATTTTGCAAACTTGTGCTTTTGCTATAGCAGCTAAGCACAATAACGAATGTAGCCTCATCAATATTTTTCTCTTTTTTCGTAGTAACCAAAATCTGGTCTTAATTTTATTTTATAGATAAGAAGAACTTTAGATAAAATGCATTCGATGACATTTATAAAACCAAATTCCTTGCCAAATATATGGATAGTCCATTTCACCAGATTAAAAAGTCAGATTCTATAGAACGGCCATATTTAGGTAGTATCAAACATAGTTTATAATTGAGTGAGCCTCTTGAAATCATCAGTAAAATTAAAAATAAATTTAACTTTATTAAAAAAAGAAATCATTTTAGTAAATCAGTCAGTAAGGTAATCTGATAAAAAACGTTGCACCTGAAAGGTTTCCTGAAGCCTGCCTAGGTTTCCTGACCCCTGTTGATTGCATCCATAACTACTAATATTTAAACGACTACAATCAGTCCAGGTTTTTTGAAGGGCCTGTAAAATTTAAAGTGTCAAACTGTTTATTTGAGACTTTCATGTGAGATCTGAAAATATATATGGATTAAGGCCATTAATTAATTTAAGGGCCCTCAGTTAACAGATGTTGACTATTTGAATGAAACAAACAACGCAGAATACTAACACCCAATCAAAACCCTGTATTGCGGGATTAACTGATTTCATTGGTCAGATTTAGGCGGATCAACAAATAAAATGCTCGGTATATCTTGTAACATATTTTTTATTGATAATAAACATTGAATTTAATTGAATTGTCAAAAATTTGGTATATAATTTGCGATAATTTGAAGATTTTTCGAATTCGATCCATTTCCAAAGCGGCGATGTGATTAGCTTAACGTGAAGCAAAATATTCGATCGATGAAAAATAAAGAATTAGAACCGAAAAATTAAGAATTGGAAAAGTCGATAATTTGAATATAAAATAAATTTTCTGGAGATAAAATAAATCATACATGAAAAATGTATGTGTATTATCGACATATTCTCGATAAAATATTAGCCAAACAGGGTTTTAAGGATATAAGTCAGATAACCCAGTTTGTGGAACTAGCCTTCATCTTGCGTAAATCATATGTCAAATTTTTTTTGCATGCATACACTTCCAGACACATTAACGAGACAGGTAGATCTAAGTCAAAACAGAAAATCTATCTCCTCTCAGGCTTTATTCTGAAATAAACCTAAATTTTTATATAACCTATATAATTAGTATTTAAAACTTCTGAGGAGCGCTTTTGTCGATAAGTGCTATATTTTTTTCTAAAATATGCGATAAACCACCGTTTTTTCGACTTTGTTCATCGGAAAATCAATCTCCTCCTAGGTTAAATTTTAAAATTCACTCAAATTTTTGCAAACGGTAGCTCGACACAATTAGAAACTTGTAAGGAGCCGTTTTTTCAATTTCGACCCAAACTCAAAATATGAATTTTTCAAGGTCACGTGGAAAAATTTCCGAAAAAAAATGTGCGTTTATTTTTTCGAAAGTAGGCTCAAAAGAAAGTTGGGAAACGACTGAAGAGAAAGTTGGCTTACGTCAAGCCGAAATTTTAAAGTTTTAGTGGTCAAATTGAAACTTACGTTATTTTGTACATAATTTTGAACAAAATACTCAGAAAAAAGTCGAAAAAACTCAAAAATTTCGAAAAAATTTTCGTTCCTATTTGGGTCGTTTTGTGCTTTCAAAACAAAAACAATTAATTTGGTGCATTTTTATGACATAATAACTGCAAAAAATGTAGGAACCACCACACGGTGCACCACACGGTGCACCACCGCGGGGTATACCATTTTCATCGATAATTTTTTTGGTCGACTTTTTTAAAAAGCCTATCTTTAATTATTTCCCAATGCAATTTCTAGAATATATTCAAAATGTTGAAAATTTTATTTTTGCATTGACTACAATAGAATTATAAAACAAAGTTTGTGATATCAACACACCCACCTTTCAATTGTATACATTTTTATTTGTATATAAGAGAAGTTTTAACGCCTACGCAATTTTTATAGCAAAAGATAGGGGAAAAAAGTGGACCAAAAAAATTATCGATGAAAATGGTATACCTCTACCTAACCCTGCTAATGGGTTAGAAATTATGTTGATACATTTGGTCAATTTCCGAAAATAACTTTCCAAATTTTTGGAAAGGTCCTTTTTTCGACCATTTGTTTTTAAAAAAAATTTATATTTTTTTATCTATAATTTGAACAAATAAAACATTTTGGAGAACGGTACACTTTGGCGCTTAATGAAATAATTTTTTTTTCTGAACTTTTAATGGCAATTTCAAGGAAATACAGAATGTGTTTTTTAGTTGCAAAATGAAAATTGATGTGAAGGAACTTTCTGTTAAATCCAAAATGACTTTAGAAAAAAAACATGAAAATTCCCTTAATTTATAAATTCATGGAAAATAAAGCATAAGTTTGGCAGATATAATCAATAGAATTAAGCAAATTTTAATCTAAATCAGGATAACTGGGCAGTCGAAAATAAGAAAATCATCTAGGAGAACCATTCCTGATTGTCTGTCACGAACATCGAATATAATTTGAAATATTGTATCGTTTGGAACATAAATAAATGTTGTTACCTTGAATATAAGAATTATTTTTAATTTTTGATGAAAGAAGTCGCAGGGCCGACGCCTATATTAAAATATGATTTTTTAAATATCTCTCAGTGAATTTAATCTTTCTCCCTAAATTATCTGACAATACTAGAGCACCGACTCCCGCGGGGACCCGTCGGCAACTCATCAAATTATTGAATCAAAATTGTTTCCCATGAAGAAGTCGCTTACTTTTGTGCAGTTGTTATTACTACCAGTTGACCAAATATGACGTGTGGTGTTTGAATACGAAAGAGATACTTTCCTGAGGCTGTTAAAATGTTATTTCTTTGAAAATATAATTAAACAAAGTTTATTTATTTTCAACGAATATTTGTTAAACAATTTCGTATTAATGTTTGAGACCCTCGCCAGACAAATCCTGAGCATTTGAATTATGTTAAATCGTTATCATTGGGGACTGCCATAATTTTAGCCTATTTCATTGGCTTGTTCTAGAATACAGGTTCTTGATTGGCTGCAAGTATCCCGCGACGTTTGCGTCTTACAGAAATTGCTCACGATTAGGCAACAAAAACCCAGAATCAATCGGAAAATCTCTCAACCTAAATTACTCGCGAAAAAAGAATTGGGTCTGAAATAAGTTCGGATCGAGTGGAAACCTTAAGTGGGTCGGTGCATTTTGAGACATTTGCACTTTTTAATTTTTTTTCTCTCGACGGAAAACTTTTTGCCACTTCGAAATTTTTGGATAAAAACATTTTCGAACAAAAGTTCCCACTTTTGAGCTTACTTCGTATAATCAGATTTTCAGATAGATTATTTTTACTTTATAAATCGTCTTTTGTAAAAACACTCAAAAAACGCGCGTATGCTATCGAAGGTGTCTAAATTAAGGTTTAATTTATTCTTGTATATTTAATTAATCAGAAACCGTTAAAACCAACCCATCCACTGTTTAAAATTTATTTAATTTGTTTATATACGATTTTTACGTCTATATCGGAAACTTAAAATTTTGAATAAAAGAGGAAAAAAATTAAAATTTTGGCACATCGAAAATAATATTTTTTTTCATGAGTTGGCTTACCAATTTGGCAAGTTTTGATGAAATAAAAAAATTTAGTTCTGGATAAAAAGGGCTTCGGTGAATTTCTGCCAAACCGTAGTTTCGTTTCAAAAATTATGATTCAGAGTATAAGCAAGAGCAAAGAAACAAAACGAGGACATCTTTGAATAAATTGAAATGTAGCATTCTCAATATTTTCAAATAAGGCATTTATTTATAATGTTCGTAACTTTTTGCAAAAATGTTTCATAATTTGTCGAATTTGAAAAGTTTAATTGGCCTGGATTATGAAACATTACTTTGATGGTATATTGAGAAAAATATATAAACTCAGTAAAAAGTTCTTCATCAAGAGCCCATATGGGCCATATCCGTATCTGTCAAAATGCACCAACCCCCTTAGCATATGTCAGGTTAACATATGTCTGTAATGTATCGTCAAACAAGACATTATGATATTTTAACAGTCTACTTTCAATTCTATCAAAATATTTTCATCAGAAAATTTTCTATCAATCATCATATAACGAAATGAAAGTTGGCATATTGCACTGTTATCCACTTTAAATTTCGGCGACCGAAGCTGTTAAAATGAGATCATTATTTGAACCAGGGGTCGACAGAACTTGATTTGATCCGATTGAACTTGATCAAATCGGATAAATTTTTTTTTCGATCCAATCAGTTTTTCGATATCTCCGATCGCATCAAGTTCGATCCGATCAGGTTTTAAAAATCTGCGATTCTTCGAGTTCGATCCGACCAGGTTTTTAAATCTACGATCCGATCAAGTTCGATCCGATCAGGTTTTCAAAGCGGTCTCCCGCGGCATGCCGTCTCCTGATTTGAACTTTCAAGTGGCCTGATAGTTTTTGAAAAACATTTTCGGACCGTTCTTAACTTTTTTTGGATGTAGTTTATCTCAAATTCCGGAAGAAGAGACTATAATAAAAAAGAGAGATGCCGCGCGCTTTGAAAACGCGGAAAGGATTAAGTTGAGTGTTTTTGCGAAAACTAACAAGAAGAGGATAGACGGATACATACCACAACCAACAATTTAAACCAAGATAATAAAATAACAACCTAATCATTTTAATACAGACACAAAAATATCACCAAATAATTTAAAGTAAATTCATTAAATAACTTAGCACGGAAACAAATATTTTGGCGCAGCTTTTGAACCCTAATGAAGCACTCACAAAGGTTTAACTTAAAAAACAAGACTAATCTTTCTGAACAATCTATATCATTTTTTGAACATGAAGAAGAAATCTTTTGCGACATAAAAACTTTTCGATTAAATACTTTTTTAAATGCAGATTTTTTGAATATTAAAGATGATTTGAATATTTATCCCTAATCTTAACTTACCGATGAAATTCCGAGTTTGAAATCTGTTAATGATAGATTTTCTCTAGTAACGCATTCGCTTGCAGCTTAAGGGGGTTGTGGGTGTAGAATGTTGGAATTGCTTGGGAAAAATAGCCTCTTCTCCAAGCTGGACGGAAGGATCGATAACGGGCAGTTAAGATTTTAACTTAAGAATAAATTGAGAAAAAAAAATACGGGAGACTAAAACCTTCTCTGTCCAACTGCAAGTAAAGTTTTTTAATTCTGCGTGAAGGATGGCTATTTTGTGAACAAGAAGAAAAAAAAGTATTCCAAGAAAAAAATCCGAAACATATTTTTTATTAATCATTTTTAAACATAGATTGAAACATGAAAATTTCGGCATTCCGAAAAATTGATTAAAGACTGGCAGCACCCAATTCTGTACTTTAGAGTTCAAATTGTATCTATTATATTTCTAGATTGGCAAGGACGCGGAATAATATACACGCCTTAAGTTATATATTGATTTTAGGGATTAAAATCATTTTTCCAAATCATTCTTAATTATCTTCAAACATACCCTATCTTGGCATCATTTGAAATATATTTAATATTAATTTTCTGTGAAAGTTTTATGTCTGCTAAAAATTTCAATCTCGTTTTATGTATAATATAAAGGGATTATATAACATATAGTTACAGAAAAAAAAGAGATAAATCTTAAAATTCTTTATTTTCTTACATAATAAAACTATTTGGGATGTTTTCCATTCAAAGAGTTCTAAATAGCATCAATAAAATAAAGCATTTATCACGTAGCTTAAGTTATATTAATAGGAATTAATTTATATTACACGCGCTTATCGGCGATTTTCTTGAGGGATGAACAAAGTATATAAAAAGAATAAAGTATGATAAAATAGACACTAACTAGGTAATAATATGTAATGAGCATTAAAATTGGGAGATAAGCCGCTAAAGAAAAAAAGGTTGGTTCCTTTAGCCCAAGCAAATTTTTTGGGTGGCTCCACAGCCACCGCGAGCCCACACACCCCACCCCCAGAGACTACGGGAATCGATAATGACAACTCCAGACCAAAAGAA
>SCLH01001338.1:281412-310893 GCA_004367855.1 Oikopleura vanhoeffeni
AATAAAATTGCTCAAAAGTCACTTTTGACCCCGGAAATGAAACCGCAAGGTCAAATTTGACTGGAAAACATACTTTTCAAATTTTCAAAATAAAAAAATGGGTATTTAGGGTACTCAGAATACGCAAAACAGTACGCAAAATACCGTAGTGTTGTCAACACCACCAAATCATTAAATCGCCTCTGGCACCACCTGTGATCATCTGAGCTCTATAGTTGCTAATACGGTTTTCAGAAAGTCGATGCTTGCGCATCTTTTGCATTTCTCAAATTATTAATTGGATGAAATTTAATGTGTCTTTTCTTGGCACCTCCATTTCCGGTGCTACTTCCGTTGTATTTTTCTGGAGCAAAAATTTTTTTTTGAATCTGAAAAAAATACTATCGATGAAAAAATCCGATATACATTTGTCTTTATTTTGAAAAGAAAACTTTGACCGCTCAAAACAGCGCCACCAAGTGGTCTGATCAAAAAATATTTTTGGCAAAAATTCTCTCCGTCAAAAACTGTCCTTGGTCCTAAATTTTCAGATTCGTAGGACTCTTTTGTCGGGTAGCTCATTTTTTGCGCGTTATCCCTACATATATCTCTTTATTGGCCTCTCCCAAAGATTTGGTCCCTCAAAAACACGGGAGGGTGAAAAAACAACGCGGTTTTCAAAAACGAATTTGCGATTTAGGTTCTTAGATAGCTCAAACTGTGCACAAATATTTAGTAAATAATAAAAAATAAAAATTGATCCGAATCAGACCGTTGTTTCTATTTTTTCTCCTTTATTTCTATTTTTCAACAAAAACTGATAATTAAACAATTTCAGTAATCTTTGAATAAAAATAAAAACATTGGTCCTATTAAAAACAATTTCAAATTTATTCTCATTTTGTTTTATCTAACGTTTCGTTTATTCTATAACATTTTCAAAGATATGGTTTTTCTCAAGTTTAAAGTTTAACAAATAACTCAGTCAAATTCTAGAAGTTTTTTAAAAAATTTAGTTTTAAAATAAATATAACACAAATTTGCATTTTTCATGCACTGTAGTTGAACTTATTACAAGTAGGTAAACAAAGTTTGAAATTAAATTTTGACGTGTACGTAGGTTTAACATGAAGCAGGTTTTGGCGAGGACTTTTTCCTAACTATTTTTATATAATAATAATATATCAACAAAGATCCCAGCAAATTTTTAGATTGTCAAAACAATCTAAAAGCATACTGATCTGTCTGTTTATTTATTTTTGGCATATTTGTTCGTATCCTAAAAGCTTCTGTACGTTCTCTGTCATGATCTGTTTAAAAGCCTTTACCAATAATTTTGAATTTTGTTTTTAAATGTTCATACCTGGCCTCTAATGGGTCGGAGATGAATTTTTTATTTTCTTTAAGAAATTTTTTTGCGTCATTCTTGTAAATTTTGCAATTTTGTTTGTGGGTACAAATACAATTTTAAATGTTTATATTAATTAGATAGTTGTGCTCAGTTTGCGCTATTTAAAATCTAAATCGGATGACTTGTTTTCAAATAACGCGTCGTTTTCTCACCCCCGTGTTTTTGAGGGACCAAATCTTTTGGAGAGGGCAATAAGGGATATCGCTCTGAAAAAATGTACCAATCTGCCAGATCGCTGCCACCCATTTAATCAATGTCTAATAAAATTTTTATTTAGGTGTATTTCCCTGTACTTGAATTCCACCAGAAATTATCTATTTGACCGTTTTTTTCATCTTTTGTACATTGAGCGTGCTTATGTCCAACTTTACAATTTCGTTTAATGCAGTAATCTATTTTCTGCGCTTTTAATCTATATGAATATACGGCATCACAGTGATTACATACATTTTGTGAAGCGGAACAATCAACCTCTTCTTATTTGAGCTTCACATTTTTATCAATTATTAACTATTAATTATTAATTATAAATGTGAACTTGTTCCTGAACCATCACTTTGCCAATCTCCGCACCATCCTAAACTTTCATAAATTTATTTTTATTTTTTCGATATTTCAAATTTCTCACCCGTTTTTATTTTTGTCAAATTGGCAGCCCCAGGAGTTACGCAACAATGATTTTGAAGAGACTTTGATATTTTCTAAATCAATAGAAGAAACTTTAAAGTCCATTCCAGAATGAAAGAAGGGTTTTTCAAGTTCATTGACTAATATTCCGATTGAATAATTTGCAGTTCCTTGAAAATGCTGCCTATAATTTTGTCTTCGTTTCGTTAATGTTTCAGTGTCATTCAGCATATCCTTTGAGATAACTTTCATAAAGATCAATTATATTTTTTTTACTGAAAGGTTATCGAAAAACCTGAACGGGGCTATAAATCCGACAAGATCTGTCGGACAGGTTGCAATTTTTTCTAACACCTACTTTATTAATCACGGGCCTCATCGCACATAAATAACCACTTTTTAGCCGACATTTTTATATAATTCGGATTTTAAAAGCGACTCATTCGATTGAGTTCTTAGATAGCTCAAACTGAGCAAAACTATTTGGAGAAAAATAAAATAAAAATGGTCCGAATCCGACCTTTGTTTCCAATTTTTTATACAAAAACTGATAATCAAAAAATTTCATTAATCTCAGTGAAAAATCAAAAAATGGTCCGATTCGGACCAATTTTTTCTTATTTTATTATTCCCGGAATATTTGTGCTCAGTTTTGAGGAGGCCTCGGTACTGTTATATAAACATAAAAAACGGTGACAATGTATTTTTAATTTTTATATTGAATTTTATCCAAAATTTTCAAGTATATTTTGTGAAATTCCGAAGCGTCCTAAGTTGTTATTTCAATTTATCAATAATAAATAAATCCAATCTTTTCCTAATTCATCGAATCGTAGAATCGTTATTTGTGATAAAACCGGATAAACCCAAATACTTAAAATAAAATCTCCGGATAATTTTTGACTTTCGAATAATATCATACCAATAGCTAAACATTTAAATATTCATCAATCAAAACAATTCAAAATTTCAGAAGTAAGCAATGATTACCTTTAGTGTCAACATTTTTCAATAGAATTTTTTACTGAGTTAAAAAACACACAGTTTTTTAAGTACTACCATCTCAAGAGGCACCGCTTAAAGTGTGTAAGTAATGGGGGGCTCTGATTGGCTGTCCTTTCCACATGATAAGAAATGATGACAAATCGTTTGCGTAAAGTAAACGGTTCCCTCTGAGCGGCTTGTACTAAGTGAAAATTCGATGTTTACGTCAGAGAAAATAAAAATACAAAAATCCTTATCCAAAAGATAAGGTTCTTTACCGGTAAATTTAAATCAAGAGATCAAACGCAGCGTCTCTGTTTTTGAATGACTGTATTTTCATTTTTCATGTTCATTTAATTCCCTGGAGATCCTGTTAAATCAAATTTTGCACCGTGACATTATATACATAAATTATACAGTAAATTAGCAATTTGAAAGTCAAAACATGACAAAAATAACCATTTTTCTTGAAAACGTATTAAAAATCTGAAAACTATTTTTTTGGCAAAATTTTGAGTCCTCATGACACATATATCTCTTAATTACCATATAAGGAGAATTGTGCCCTGTAGCTGTTTGGAGGCAGCTGATGTTCGAAAATATCACACTACGGTTTTATAGAAGCTTTGGCGCTCATTTTAAGCATACATAAAGCTGCGTAGGGTTAAGGACATCTTTTTCTGCCGTCCGCTGCGTGTTTCATTTGAAAACGCTACTTTTTTGTACTTACACCCTGTAGACAATTTGACTATGTTTGAATCAACGAAAAAAAATTCCCAGCACAAGATTAGTAAGACACTTTTCCTTTCATTTAAGACCATTTCGGGATTTTTAACTTAAAAACCGTGAAAGCCGCTGTAGCAGACGGTCAAGACAACCTTTTGGCCTATAAACTCGCCTTGTAAGAATTTATCAATTTTTTTACGATTTTTCTCCTAGTCGTGTGCCGGTCCATTTGGATACAAAACTTGAAAAATCGGAGTCATCATTTTTTTTCGAGCAGATTGAATTTGAAATCCACCAATATAACAACGAAAAAGGTACTCAATTTTCACTTCTGAAATTTATGTTTCAAATCATCTAACTGAAAGTTGAACTCACAATTTTCATAATTTGAATTATTATCATTTCCAGGTGAGATAACCATTTCGCAAATCGGATTTTTGAAGTAAGATATCGGCTGTTTTCTGAAATTTGTATTTAAAACAAATGGATGTTTCCAATATCGAAAACGATGCCCATGCCTGTTAATAATAATGGTTTATTATCTTCTGAGGTTGCTCATAAAAGATAAATCAGTCTGTTTTCGAGAAGGTTCGAGATATTTTTATGGACGGGGGCAAACTGATAGCCAGCAGTTTTGTTTGTAAAATAATATAATTTTTCGTCAATTTAACAATTTAACAATAATTAGTCACGACTTCTTCATAAATTTACCTATCGAAGTCTTGGTTTCCCTGTTCCCGCAACTTTTGACCTTTTTGCACGGTTCCAAATGAGTAGGTGTTCCAATAAAACATGGATTTCGAGTTGAAATCACATTCATTTTTCTTGATAGACTTGTTTTCAGTGCTTATAATGGGTAACTAGATTACAAAAAGTTAGTGAAAATGCTGAATTAGAAATTTCTTAACTATTTTTAAATACCCTGATACTTTTTTAATACCCTGATTAGGATGAGTGAACCTTGCAGCATTTGATACATCAAAAATTATACTTCGGTATGAATAGTTACTCAGCGTCATCACTGTTACGACAAAAAAGATGGTGACCAATCAAATCACACGATTCCTGAAATAAATTTCTGGTTCTGACGTTGCTGTTTTTACGCTGAGTAACTATCCATACCGGAGTGAAATCTTCGATATATTGTATTATGAGGAAAAACGGAGATAGCTATTCTACAGCATGTCAAATTTTTGATCCCAGTCTTAGTTTTTACTCCAGCTAATCTCCGCTGATCAAAACGTTTTAATACGACAAACACCTACACGTTTGAATACGTGTATATATCAAATTTTGTTGGAGATTATTTTTTTGAAAATTTTTTGGGGTTTATTTTTTTGAAACTTTTTGTCATAAATTTTGCAAATTTTGGGGCTCCTTCATTGGCTAAAAAAAGATGCTCAAAAGTGACTTTGACCCCAAAAATGAATTCTCAGGGTGAAACTATACTTAGAAACAGTTAAATATTTAGAAATATTTATCAGAAATGGCAATTTTTGGAGCTTGAAAATTTGAAACAATGTCTACCTAACTTTTTGATATGTTGTTTAAGCATAATTGAGCGAAATAAAGCAAAACAATACGCCTCTCCTGCTTGCAAATCTCAATTTACAGACTTGTGAATACTGGTTTATACGTCATTATTGAGTGAGGCTCCTGATATCATATTTTCATACCCTAGTCAAGTCATTTCGGGTCATCTGATAATAAAAGACTTTGTAAAAATTTCAAATTTGGTTTTCTCAAATTTTTTTCGGAAATCATCTTAAATGGCGTCCTCGGATTTAAGGTGACCCTCTTAGCATAAGGTAGGAACGACATTTTTATTTAAACAATCATTTATAGAAATATTTTTAAAGTGTACCCTGTAAGAAAGTTCAAATTCGTTTTTGAATTTTCTGATATCAAGCAAAACGGATTAAATTTTTAAGCAGTTCCGAAAGTTTTTTTTGAATAAAAGGGTACATTTTATAATAATTCACGGAATGTCACATTCCAAATGTTACTTAAAGCTTCTGCGAGGATTTTTGATACTTTATTTTGTTCTATAATCACCCAAATTCTTTTTGATGCTTTTGAAATGTGTATTTTGTAGTTTTTCAAATCAATATCATTATGCATTTGAAGAGCCAGACAATCATGCCAGTAACTTAATGCGACTTGGACTGTAGTTGTAGTGCAATTAAAGTTCGCTGTTGATTTTTTCCATATAATCCAATCATCATGAGCTAGTCACATTCTCAATTTTTGTATAAATGAAGCCTTGAAAAATAATTAAAACTTTAAAATTGAGAACAGAACTGGAGATCAAAATGATATATAAGGGAATAAAATTTCAAAATGTAGTACATCAACTATACTCAAACGTCCTAAAACCTATTGACTCTTGACTATTTTTGTCAGACTTTGAGAGAGTGTCAGACGTTCTGAGAACACCTGTCGAGGACGTTTGAGGAAAATGTCAGGACGTTTGTCACTATACACGTTATTTTGGTCATTTTATTCGAAAATTAGTTTTTTTTGGGTCTTTTATTCAAGCTTGAGTTATATAAGGAAAACAACTGTAATTTTTATTACATGCGTCTTTCGAGCTGATTTAGCAAGCAAAAGTGAGCCGCTTCCTTCCATGTGGGGCTAAATTAAAAGCAGAGAAGGCCGGCACACTAACGTATATACTGTGAGTATTAGGTTCTAGGAGGTGTAGAGGTACTTTTCGAAGGGTATATAGGCTTTATCACACTTTGTTTAGAATGCGTAGCCACGTTTGAGTATGTGGTGTACTCATATTTTTGATAAATTCGAAGAAAATAATGGAGATAGCTTTATTTGAATAAAAATTTCATAAATATTTGGTGTCAAATAAAAACCACATGGAAACAATCTTTCAAAAAGTTACCCTTTGTGAAATTAAATTATAATTATTTGACCCCCATTTGCGGAAAATGTTTCATAACCTACCAGTGCATCTGTGTTTGTAAATATGGTTTGCGAAAATAAATGATTTTTCTTGAAATTGTTATTGAATTTGAAATGTATTTCGTTTTCATGAAATTAAAGAAATTTAATTTATCTAGGTCAAAAACGAATTTAAAGATAATTTTTTTTGCCTCTGTGTTTGAAAACACAGCGACGCACGTTAAGTTCAAATGAAAATTCTTTCTTGACTCGCAATTATCGGATTCACCGATTTTTCTGTTCAATGTGATTGTCACCATCGTTGTGAAGTTTTGACATTTTCTCGCTTGATCCTCACACGATTCATTATATTGTATAGAACAGTTTTTCATATTTACACATTTTACCACGACAGAACCTTCCGAGGTACGATCGCATATTGTTTCGGAGAGACTTCGAAAATGTAAACTGAAAATAAAAATTTTGAAAATAAATGTTAAAGCTAAAAGATATTTCTTTTTGAACCCCATTTGTATCAGAGCTGATAAGACTTTAAAGTGATCCTACAGATTTGACCGAAAAAGGGGGCTTCAAGTAGTCATGTCTATCAAACTACGGATCGACTGCCCTAAATTTTAATCATATTGGATCGGATCGTATCTGCAAAAACGATACGATCCAATCTGGTTCAATAATTCCAATACGATCCGATCCAATTTTGTCGATCCCTGGTGTAGATGTTATCAAAAGTAATTTCGGAAAAGCAGAAAAAAGTTTATCAAAACATTATTTTAAAAATTTATAATTAAATTCTAGTATGTACAAAAATTGTTCGAGAACAAAACGTCCAATTTTCTTTGGATTGAAAATAATTCTCCTGCAAATTATAGGCTTTGATTCAGAGAAATTTTTCTTGTTGTTCTCGAACATTTTGTTAACATACTGTTTAACATTTTATTTAGCAAAACTGAGGCCAGATTTACCAAATTGCTTTTCAAACTAATTTTTCACGACTGTATTATCATATTATTCTCACTTTTGAAAATGGAAAACACAAAACGTCAATAAATACTATTTTTAATAGGACCATTATAATATTCTGTGTCTCAAAAAACAATTACATTATTTATATTTGACAATACAGCATGTCACATTTTTCCTTCCGTTTTTTTATTTTGAGTAAATCACTGTGAGCCAATCACCGCGAGGCTCTATTCTTTGTGGCCAATCAGTCGGTGTCAATTAGATTTATCCAAAATGGAAAAACGAAAGCAAACATGTTACATAATGTATGTTATTCGAATAAATACCTGATTGCGGTTAAAACTAGCATTATGGCAATGATGATACCAGCAGTGATACTGAGTTTCAGACAAGTCCATTTCGTCACTTTTCTCATAAACTGAAAATATAACTTCAAAAATGATATTAATAATTTTAAATTTTTGTCAGAATTATTAATAATGGATTCTGCGAAACGTTGTTCAGAAAAAAATGAACATAATTATTAATTATTTAATTAATATCATTAAACCAGAGTTCCGCCTTTGAGATAATCGTGGGAAGTAATTATCATATCAAAGAAACAAGTGGGTTCCCTGCCATTTAGACAAGATAAATTCTTTATTATTTTCAATAAACCAAATTTATGATTTTTCATTATGCGTACCAAATTGGTAGTAACAAGATTTATTTCAAGTTGAGAATGCGTCTAGGAAACAGTTCCTGAGGCATCTAAAATTGAGAAAATCTTCAAATTGATTTGTGCAGAAAAAAATGCCCGATGAGAGAGAATTTCGATAGTTTCATCAATACCAAGCTGAAGTCCGTGGCTTTAGTGTTCTCCATGAGAGTTTATTTAAAAATGTAACATCTTTTTTCTCAAGGAAAAATTTGTAAATTTAGTTTAAACAGTATTCCTTCTCTTTTTTAAATTTTTGTCGAATCTAATTTCAGAATATATCATCTAAAAAATATTCTGAACTTAAAAAGTAATTTTTAATAATTTTAGTCAAAAAAATCAAAAATATAAGGAGAAAACGTTATATTATTTTTAAATAATGAAATAATATACGGTTTTGTTCATATCTCAGTGATAGGTTAGAAAAACAGTTTGAAACCTGTTTCAGTCGAAAAAAATTCGTTTTGTTCATCGTCTGTTACTCAATCAGGCGGTATTCTCTGCAATTTCCGGGAATTTTAAATCGGATTGATTTATTATTCAAAATTGGAGATTTCAGTAATTTACTTTAAGAGAATAAATTGAGATTATCATATCCTATTCAGAGTGAAAAAACACAAAAATGGAGAGAAAGATCTCAGTGTGGTGCAGGATAGCGATTTTAAGCGACGGGTGAGTGTACAAGTCGCCTGTCGGCCAACCAGGAACGCTTATTTCTCAGTTTAGAACATTCTTACCGTTTTTTAGATTTTCCATATGGTTAGTCCGTTTTTAGAAATCAGCGTTTCAGTTGAATTTTAGAGAAATCGGCAGAAAAAATAAGACGAAATAACTTTTGAACAGCTGGTGATAGGACAATTTACTCGGATTTTTTTAATTTTCCTTGGTAAACTCTATCATGAATTTTAATCAAAATTTTGTGAATTATTTTTATCGATCACTTTTTCGAGGTTGAAAATGTTTCATTGCTGTTTCATCGTGTTTATGAATGATTTGATATAGTTATTTCCACTTATTTGATACTTTTTGGCATTTGTTTAACGTAATTTGAAAATAATTTAACTTTTTACTTCATTGCTAACTATTTTGTTCGAAATGATCTAAGATTTCCAAGCCACTACAAGTATTCACCAATAAAATTTTTAGATATATTTTTTTAACTGCTTACATAAGTTGACGACTTTTCAGTTTCTAAAATCCCTTCTGATCTTGAATGTTTCCTCATTTTCCCGTTCAAAGGACGACGGGGAATAATTTTCAAAATACTAAAGTCCCGATTTGCTCATTGATTTTGAAATATCAGAAAAAATATTTTTTATACTTTTATTTTTTTTGACCGTTTCTTTTTAACTTCAAATATATCAAATAACAAGATGGGTATACCATCTCAGTAATTAAATTCATAATTAGCCGTAGAACATCACACCATTCGTGATCCCGATTCCGATTCAAAACACTGCCCTCATTACCAAATCGGATACAACGAAGACTATATAATATTACCATAAAATTAAATTGACGACCAAATCTTTTTCCCTAACATTAATTATCAATTTTAATGGGAGACCGTTTAATCCATCATGCGATAATTTTGGATATTTTTAGAACTCCGTTTTGTTGCGAAATTCTTTGTTTTCTGTATAATTTCAATAGTCAAAAATTGTCTGATAGTTCTGTTGTATCGATAAGTCCTTTAAGGGGGTAGCAACGATGTGGGGTAGCAAAGAAAAAAAAATGTGAAAATTTTTTATTTTATTTTTAATCTTCAATAAAAGTGTTCATTCTTGCTAACGTTTATACTTTTAATTTCTCAACATACTTAAATAGCTGTAAAAATATCAAAAACCACTTTTCATAACAACTCCATTACCAACTTGACCCGATGTGGATTTTTTTAAAGGCGATATTATAAACTTCAGACATTTTCGGGTGTAATGCACTTATTAGTGGGAGAATCATTATCCACAATGAAAAAATTCTTTAATATGAAAGTTTTTTTTACCATGAAAAATAGAGAAAAACAGCTTTTTAGGAAAAAAAATTGACCTTCATTGAGTTTAAATGAAAAAATGTCCTGATTTTAAAAGTAAAGTACGCTACTTACACCCGCAATTTTATAAAGATTTTTGAAAAAATAAATTTTTCATAAATTGCGTGCCAAATGGCACAAACCGGTGTCACAAGCAAGTGTTGTTAATTTTATCAGTTAGTTCAGAACGATATTCGATTGACCCTTCCATCGGTTGAAATACGGAAATCAAATAGATACCATACAATAACACAAACTGATTCGGCATGATTTTCAAGGAGAATTTAAACAAGAATTAATAGAAAATTTTGGACTTGATTGTGAAAATGTGTCATAATATTTCAAAGATCCAAAAAATGACAAATGAACATGTTATGATTTTTTAAACAGCATTTCAGAAAATATGTAAACATGCATGGAAAAAGTTAAAGTGGCTTTTTTCATTTTTTATTCACAGATTTTAGGAAAAAAAAACAAGAAAAATTTGGGTGAAAATGCGTGAAATTTTAATAATATTTTGAATTTTTTTGAAATTTACGAATTCAAAAATAAAAGTTCGAACTCAAATCTTTCTTAAGATAGATAACAAATGATTTTAATGAGCTGATACACATTTATTTTGGTTCAGCTAAAAAGATAACAATCACAAAAAAAATAAACCAACTAATTATTTTCGTAAGTTAAATTGACGCCAGTCTGCCACATTCGCTGCTACCCCCTTAACCAGTTAGTTCAAACTGGGAGAACCAATAAAGTAAAAACAATACATGTTGAAAATTTAATTCCGCTCTAAAGTTAACCAATTCTTAAATAGCTTAAAAATATTTAATTATAAATTTTTGAAGATTGTTTTCACAGATCTAAGGGTGCCATAAAATTTTTCAGATTGCAGTCAATTAAATCATTTTCATCTATTTTCGGAAATATCAATTCGGTAAACATTTCAACATTTTTGCGCAATTTTCGTTTAAATTATTTCTTGTATTTATATCTAACTACAGCCTGAGTTTTTATTGGGCGATTTTTTCTCCAGTCGGCTAGACAGGGAGATTGAATTACCGTCAAAATTGGCAATAACATATGACTCATTGGTAACACGTGACTTTTTGGGCGATTTTTTCTCCGGAGAAAAAAATCGCCCAAAAGTCACCGGTTCCACCCAATGCAGTCATATGTATGCCTCAATTTTGACGGTAAGTCAATCTCCCTGTCTAGCCGACTGGGAAGAAAAAATCCCCCCCCCCCCCCCCTCCTCCCCCTCCCCCCCCCCTCCTCCGCCCAATAAAAAACTCAGGCCAGTAGTAAATACAAGAATAATTTAAAACGAAAATTGCGCAAATGTGAAGATGTTTTACGAATTTGATAATTCCGAAAATAGATGAAAATGATTTAAATTGACTGCAATCTGAAAATTTATGGCACCCTAGATCTGTGAAAACAATCTCAAAAATTGTAATGAATATTTAAGCTATTTAAGAATGGTTAACTTTAGGAGGCGAGAATTAAATTTTCACAACATGTTATTGTTTCTTATTGTAATTGTGTTCTCCAGTTTGAAACTAACTGGTAAGGGGGGTAGCAGCGATGTGGCAGACTCGGCTCACTTGTAACTTACGAAAATAATTAGTTGGTTCTTTTTTTGTGATTGTATCTGTAGCTGAACCAAAATAAATGTGTATTCAGGCTCATTAAAAATCATTTGTTATCTATCTTAAGAAAAGATTGAGGTCGAACTTATTTTTGGAATTCGTAAAATTTTCAAAAAAATTTCAAAAATTATTTTAAAGATTCTCACCGATTTTCACCCAAAATTTCTTGTTTTTTTTTCCTAAAATCTGTGAATAAAAATGAAAAAAAGCCACTTACTTTTCCATGCATGTTATACAGATTTTGCTGAATGCTGTTTAAAAAAATCATAACATGTTTCATTTGTCATTTTTTGTCGACTTTTTTTAGAAATATTAGAAAACTTTTACTCAAATCAGATCCAAAATTTTCTAATTAATCTGTTAAATCTCACTTGAAAAATCATGCGAATCCAGTTGTGTGATTGTATGGTATCTATTTGATTTCCGTATTCAACCGATGGTAAGGGTCGAATTCGAAATATCGTTTCTGAACTACTGATAAAATTAACAACACTTGCTTGTGAACCCCGGTTTGTGCCTTTGGGCACGCCAATTTATGAAAAATTTATTTTTTTCAAAAAAATCTTTATAAAATGTTGCGGGTGTGAATAGGCTAACTCTACTTTTTTAAAAATCAAGGAGGACATTTTTCATATTAAACTCGTTCGTTCGATTTAAATAATTTGAACCAATTCAGGAACAGGTATTTCTTTAAGGTGTTCAACAATAGAACATTTTTTCCGGAAAAAATTCCCCCTAATTGTGATTTATTTCAAACAATGAAACATTTATTTTATTCATTTATATAGATTATAATATTATTATTATAATTTGTCTATCAACGGTGCAACGTTCCCAGTCTTTAGAAATTCGTTGTATCGTGGAAATTCATTCTTGAAATTTTGTTTCTTTATAACCGACTTAAAGAGGTGGCATCACTCGAGGTCAATTTGAACTACGAAATTAATTCAGTTAGTATGAAAATTTCCAATCGGCCGGATGCTGCCACCTCCTTATAGCTTTCATTACGGGATATGTTCTTCTTCCTTCTTGATTGAAAAACTAGTATTTTAAAACTAAAAATTACTTGGAATAATATTTGCGCAAAAACCCAAGCTATATTCGTGAATTGTTTGAACACTTCGTTCAGAAATTGTATTTTTTTTTGTTGGAAATTGTTCGCGACAATTTTCAAAGTTATTTTTCCACCTCATCTCTCAGTTATTAATAAATAAAAAGTAATTATTTCATAAAATAAATTTTATTCAAATACTAGAACGATTTTTCAATGTTGTCCAGCCAAAATTGGGCGATTTTTTGGTTCTCCGGCAAACCATTGGGCGTTTTTTTTCGTCCAGCAAAATTGGGCGATTTTTTTCTCCGGAGAAAAAACGCCCAAGTTTAGCTTTGTTGTTTTGGGCGAGTTTTTTCCTCCGGAACGCTGTCTAGCCGACTGGAGAAAAAATCGCCCAATTAAAAAAAACTCAGGCTGTATATGGATAACAGAACCTCAGAGCTCAAATCCTAAATATTTAAATGATTCAAATAACCCGGGATACTAGCTCAAATCAAAACCCTGGATTGCAAAATAGGCCAATTGCATTGATCAAATTAGGGAGGAATCAACCAATCAAATGCTCAGAATCTGAGCCTCAGAATCTGAGCCTCAGAATCTGAGCCTCAGATGTCGCATTTTTCAAATATTCAGAATCTGTTCTCTGAGAGTCTGTAATCCACATAGGTGAAAACTATGAATGTCAACTTTAATATTTTTTCAAACGCTCTTTAATTAAATATAATTTTTAGTCAGTTTTGCCATGTAAAATTTTTTTTCAAACATGCTTAGCCCGCTTTCCAACGTAGTTAAAATTTGCTTATTTTTTACTTATCCTTAGTGATGCGTAGTACGCATTGCCTACACAAAGTAATACCAATTAATGCAATTCTATCTATTTATATTATTTCACGATTTTATTCATATATAAAATTATTATAATATTAAAACTATTTTCACCTTGGTTAATTAATTTTTGAAAATATAAGCACTTGTTTTTTCTGGAAATATGAAGATCATACGGGGTCAATTCAACGTAATTTACACGGGAATTAAACCACATGTTTTTATGTCGAACTAAGAACATTTTAGTTGTTTTATCGAAATTTACTGAGATGATGGCCATTTTTGGGAAGTTTTTTCTAGTTTTCAATGTTTTTCTTACTATCTCAGCGTATACTTTGACAAATTGCGGATGGAAAGTTCAAGTATTCTACGGCGAAAAATTCCCCTTCACAGAATACAATGAATTAATGGAAGTTATTCTCGACGAATTATGCTATGTGACACCAGATACCGACAAGAGTGGTTCATATTTCATTAAAAGTAATAAAATTAAAAATTTGATTGACAGTCCTCCTGGAAAATTGTAATGGAATCGTAAATTCAACGTCAAAATATTGTAAAATATGCAAACTTTGGTATAGTTTTTTTGCTATAATTTATTCATTACAGGGCCGAAATTTTTGGCGGAAAAATTCCCGCGATATAGGCCCTCAGTACCTAGGGGGGCCCAATATCGCCGAATGTGCCAATATTGTCAAAATTTTTTGGGAAAAAACTTTCAGCGATATTGGGCTCCCTCTGTATTGGGTTTGTCAGAAATTTACTCCTTGAAAGTTTATCGCATTTGCTCATGGAGATGATGCTGCTGAACAATTTATAGAATCTTATGAATACGAGAATAATAAAGAATCGTACTTTGGTATATTTTTCTTAGGAACCACCACCCCACGTAGATTCTGGAAGCCTGAAAATACACCTTTAGAAATACCGACTTTTGTCATGATCGGTGATTTAGACGGCGTTACTAGGTTGGGATTAGCAATTGAACTCTGGTAAGGCCAAAAGCATCGTAAAATTTTTACTTTGTCAAACTTTTCTCAAGGCATACAAAAGAAGTAAATTTCTGACTTGCACAAAATTAAAAAAGAGATTCCAACTGGCATTTTTAAATTCAACTTTTATTTGAATACCGTCCCTGGCCGGTAAAGCTTCTAAAAAATTCATAAGTCGAAAATCTAAAAATAATGTTTGCCCCCGTTTGATTATAGATGTTTCTAATTTTTGAGACTGTTTTTTGAACAAAAAGATGCGCATCGTAGATTTTCTGAGTACGGTATTATAAATTATTGCTTAATTTTTACCACGGGTGGCGATAGAACCGTGATAGACAAAAATAATGGAATTCGCTCTACCATCTTCTGTGGTCAAAATTTAGCCGTAGTTTATAATACAGTCTTTATTAAGCCAATAATTTCGGATTTATTTTGGTGTCTCAACGCATCAAAAAGTCCTAAAAAATACGATATTGCAATTCAGCGCCAACTCCGCAAAAAATAGAAAAAAATTCCTGAGAACTGTTTTCAAAAATTAAATTAAGATTATTCTAGAAAAATCAGTAGTTATTTCATCAGACGAAGGCAAACATAAGATCTTTATTTATTTCCCTTTATTTTCTTTACCAATCCCTGCAAAAAGAGTCACCAGAATTGGAGAAGAAATTTATCATTCAAACGGAAATAGCAAAGTGGCGATTGTCGTAGGCGGAAATCACATGGGTTTTGTCAGAAGTCCCGAAAAGTGGCCACAAAACGGCGATTTAACGTGCGAAATTTCAAAAGCCGAATATATCGAAGAAATTTCAACAACCTTTGTTGCTTGGGTTTCATTTTTGACCACTGGAATAGATTCTGGCAATATTTTAGCTGCTCAGGCCACTAGAGTAGCAAATATTATTAAACCATCAATTGACGGTTTCGAACTCGAGAATAGCTTTTATTATCAAGGCAGGCTATCATCGCAAAATAACCAATTTCATTTTAAAACATAAGAGTGTCGAAAGCATCCCCTAGAATACTTACAGAATCTGTAATACAGATTAGATCGGATCCGAAAGTGAAATTAGATTGGAATAACCTATCCGAAATGAACGTCTAAAAAAAATTATCAGGCTATAAATAGAACATTTTGGCCTTTTTTGATTGAATTTACGCGTTTTTTTTGTTTTAGTATAGATATATTATTATTTTTGGATAGTTGGTTAGTTTGTCTGAGTAGAAGATAAGATTGAACGACAAGATGTGTGGAAAACAATGCGATTGATAACGCAACGCATTGTCTCGATATATCGCTCCTCTAAGTTACCTGAGATTTGAATCGTTATCACAAAAACACCCTGACCAGGTCTATTCTCATCACAAAATCAGTCTCGTATAAGGCCAAAACGTTCTATTTATAAAATATAATTTCTTTGGGCTGCGCCTGCAGTTAACGTGTATAACTCAGAAATTTTGAGTCAAAATCGCATGATAAAGTTTTTCGGAGTAATTCATACTGTAATCAGATGAAAAAAAAATCACTAACCTTACCAAACCAACTTTCCCCAAATTTGGGTCTAAATTGTTGCCCAGAAGATATGTTGACTCAACAAAAAGTAGTTTTTATTATTGTTTACAGCCTCTTTAAAGCACCTAAACAAATCGGCCCAAATTGGGACCCTGATCTTTGTCCAACTGTTTGGGTGGGAGACCGAGGGTTATGCGAAGAAGAAGCTTCTTCATGGGGTATTTTTGCTCAACGATATGTTTCTGGATTTGAACCTGCTGAAACTTCTGAGCTTGCGCAACTTGGATTTCAGTATGATGTTGATGGATATATGGCGGCTCTTAGTTCAAGACCATCATTTAAATGCGGAGGTAATAATATTAAATTTCATGAGTAAAATTTTTGAAAATAAAGTAAAACAGGGTTTTCAAAATAAATTTGGAAAATCAAATATGACTAGAACACATTTTTCAAAACTCGATACAATTTTTGCACCATAAACAAATATTTCGTGCTTTTAAAAATAAGAAACAGGTATAATTTTGCATAGCGCTTATATTAGCTAAAATTATTGTATAATCAAGTATCCATTACCGTTATCCAACCTAAGTGAATCTCGAAAATGAGGGTTATCTCTATACCGCGTGTTCGAATCCCACTAATGTTGTATAAGTGATTGTGTCAGTGATTGCCTTCGTGATCACGCACCGATCATGCCTTTTATCACACCCAATACAATCACTTAGACAACATTAGTCTCATTCGAACACCCGCTATAAAGATAAGCCTCATTTTCAAGATACACTTAGGCTGGAAAAGGGATAAGGGGGAAGTAGGCGCTGAAATTGACTTTTCTTGTTAAAAATTAAGCAAATTTTAGCAACTAGTCTTTTATTTGCAAAAATCATATACCACAACTTTTAGTAATAGTTCACTCCTAGAAAGGTAACCTATAGTACCTTAACATAAAAAGAAACGTAGAAATTAAAAAATGGCAAATTCGAAAATCTCAAATGATTTTTAAAAACATCAAAATATTTTAACAAAACTTTTACTATCCGAAAACTAACATAAATCGCAAATTTGTTAAGCCGATCAAAAACAAGCATTTCAATACAGTCAAATTCTTGAAGATTCTTTGACTGAAAAGCTTTTTCTTTGAAGGAAATGCCTCTCTGATTTCTTCAAGTGGTTTTTTGCTCAAAACTGTTCAAGGTACATGATCAAATTTTCAAAAACAGTTCAAATAATTTAAATTAAATTAATTTAAATTAATCTCGGAAGTTCAGCAA
The DNA here is from genome assembly GCA_004367855.1 of Oikopleura vanhoeffeni. NCBI lineage: Eukaryota > Metazoa > Chordata > Appendicularia > Copelata > Oikopleuridae > Oikopleura > Oikopleura vanhoeffeni. The sequence goes on from SCLH01001338.1 coordinate 299,046, forward strand.
ACTATCGAAAATAATGTTTTATTAAAATTGAACATGCATAATATGCATATGCATTGCATATGTTGATAAAATATATGTTGATAAAATGTTTCAGAAACGAGAATATTTGCAATTTTCTAATTTTGAGATTTTAAAATTAGGCGATAAATGGCTTCATTCAATCAACCCACTACATTGCACCATAAAAAATGAATTAGTTTTTGTTTTGACATAAATTGATAAGTATTGTTTTCCTGTTTACGCAATTAACGATAATTTATTATTTAATTTTTAAGGGTGTCTTCATCATTTACCAGACATAACGGTCGATGAAAATGAGCCAATGGTGCTTAAAAACACAATTTTTACACAAATGTTCTGGGATGCAAATGAAACTTACGCATCTGCTTGGACCTTGGATGCAAAATTATATTCAAGGCAATGCACTTATATAAAAAGGTAAAAACTTATAAAAAAAGTTACCCTTTTTAAGCCTTAGAATGTCAATTTATTTTTCTGTAAAATTCAATTAAGTGGTGTTTTAACCCCAGAAGAAGCTGACTATGACGAACTTGATGGGGACTCATTTTGTCAAGAAATCAATCAAATCGCCTGGGATAATGCTATCAAAGAACTGAAAGATTCCAAAACTCTTGAGAGATTCGAGAAATATGGAGTTCCTTATAAAATGATGCCAGATAAGGTAGTCATTGCTGGACCAAGCTGGTTGGAATTTGGATTAAATTATACAGAATCCTACAATGAAGACATTCTAGAAAGTGTCGAAGGTATACTTAAACCTTTGAATGAGAAATAAGCATCTCGTGTTTCGTTGAAATTATTTTGAAACCAACAGTCGATGTAAAAAAAATAAGAGGGCGTGGCCTCAATCTGGTCGTCAACCGTAACTAGAATTCATTTATTTCTTAAAGCACCCGAGCAAAAACGGTCTGAAATTTTTGAACAAACCACTTTCTGGCCATTTTTAACTAGGCGCAATATCAAAGTTGATGCCAATCAGTCATTGTTTTTTTTTTGGATGACTCGCTTCAAAACATGAATCACGCCATAATTATAGTCATAAAGTCCAGGAGAAAAAATAAACACCATCGCATTACTCTTGTGTGGTTTAACTTAATGAGGTTGGTGCATTTTGGCCGATTTGCACATTTTCAATTTTTTTTCTCTTGATGGGAAACTTTTTTCCACTTAAAAATTTTCGAATAAAAACTTTTTCGAACAAAAGTTGACACTTTTGAGCTCATTTTTTATAATCAGATTTTTTTCAGATCGATTATTTTTACTTTATAAATCGTCTATTGAAAAAACACTCAAAAAACGCGCGTTTGCTATCAAAGGTGTCTAAATTACAGTGAAATTTATTTTCTATTTTTTATTTACCAAAAGCTCTAGAAAACGGTCTCGACCACCGTCAAAAATTTATGTAATTGAAATTAATACGATTTTTACGACAAAATCGAAAATTTAAATTTTTGAAAAAAGACGAAAAAACCGAAATTTTAGCACATCGACAGAAATATTTTTTTCCATGAGTTTAATTTATTAAATTTCACACGGTGGATGGGTCGGCTTACCAATTCGGCAAGTTTGAGTGTGATTAAATTTCTTCAATTTTAAATAAAAGACGGCTTCGATGGATTTCTGCCAAACTGAAGTTTTGTTCCAAAAAGTATGATTCAGAGTATAAACAAGCGCGAAAAAACAAAACGAGGACATATTTGAATACAGTGAAAGTAGCCAATCCTTATATTTTTAGCTAAGGATGTCATAAAAATAAGTTTAAACAAGAAATGAGGAAAATTTTCAAAATATTTCCAAATTGTTTCGACCGAAAATCTCAAAAAAATGTCATATTATTTTTCAAATATCATATAAAAAAAATGTTGTCACCTACGCAAAAAGAAAAGTGGCCATTTTGAAGAGTTATTTTCGTTGATTTGAAACAAATACTGTGAAAAAAAATTGGATGAAAAAATAAGGCATTTTTATAATGCTCGGAACTTTTTCCAAAAATTACTTATAATTTGTGGAATTCGAAAAGTTTAATTTGAACTCAAAATATTTTTAAAAAGCAATAATTCGAAAATTCTTCAGTTAAAAAAGTTGCCTGGAGTATGAAACATTACTTTGGTGGTATATTGAAGAAAATATATAAGCACAGCAAAAAGTTTTTTATCAAGAGCCCATATCCGTATCTGTCAAAATGCACCGATCCTCTTAAGGGTGAAAGTGATTTTTGGGATTTCAGAGGCTTCGTACGGTTAGACAAATGCAGACTGGACATTTTTGAAACATACATTAGGAAGATCTATTTTTTATCTCGCGATTTCATTAAACAGTTTAGTACCACTACCACCAACCATCTGATTAACCGCGGTTTAACACGAGTCCCTCAGCTTTTTTCTAAGAAACAAGGATTCTAGAGCTTACATCAGAAAGTTTTGAGATTTTGTGAAACTCCCGGAAAGTGTCTGAATTTTAGTGGCTTGGTCCTTTTTTCAATTTTTGTCTCAAAGCGCTACAATTGGGTTGGATGTGTCAAAAAAGAGTGTTTTTTCGACGTTTTGATATAAGGCTTTTTCTGTGGAAATGCCAGAAGCGTCATTTTTGTAATATAGGAAGCTCAATGTGCCTCACATATCACCGTGGTTGTAGTTTTTTTTTTAATTTAGGCCTGATTGGCTGTTAATCGACAAAAAATGCGCGAAAAGCCAATTTTGAAAATAAAAAATTATAATTAAGAAATTTAAATGCCACTTTAAGATTCCTTGGATATAATTTGCTGGAGACGATATTTTCGAAATATCGTCTGATTTGATCACAGCGGATTCTAGAAAAAATTTAAAGTTTTTTATCAAAATTTTGTTTTGATCTCTAGCACCGTTAGTGTTCAAAATCAGACCATAATTGCTGATATCGTTACGAGCAAATCATACCCAAGGAATCTTTTGGTGGCATTTTAATTTTCTAATTATCACTTTTATTTTTCAAAATTGTGATTTTCGCGCACTTTTGCGTCGATTAACAGCCAATCAGGCCGAAATTCGAAAAACTACAACCAAGGTGATACGTGAGGCACATTGACCTTTCTATATTCCAAAAATGACGTTTCTGGCATTTCCACAGAAAAAGCCTTATATCAAAAGAAAGCTCATTGAGTCTTCACAGAATGAGCTTATATCAAAACGTCAAAAAAACAACTTTTTTCGAAACATTCGAGCCCAATAGTAGGCTCTGAGACAAAACGAAAAAAAATTCAGACACTTTCCGGGAGTTTCACAAAATCTTAAAATTTTCCGATATAAGCTCTAGGATCCTTGTTTCTTTGAAAAAAGCTGAAGGACTCGTGTTTACCCGCGGTTAACCAGATGGTTGGTAATAGTGGTATTAAACTGTCTAATGGAACCGCGAGATCAAAGATAGATCTTCGTAATGTATGTTTAGAAAATGTCCAGTCTACATTTGTATAATCGTACGAAGCCTCTGAAATCCCAAAAATCACTATCACCACCTCCTTAAGATTGTACAACGTTGGTTGCCTGACGAAAACATGAAGTATGTGTTGGCTCTAATTTCCCAGTCAAGTGCACGGGAATAATTTCGTAATTGATCTTTAAAAGCGGATCCTGAAAAAAAATGTATTATGTTGCGCCCATCCTCTTCGACTTAGTGTGTGATATTCAAACCATTATTCCTGCGAAACACTAAAAAAACTTCATTCTAGTCACTGCACGAACTTTAAAAACTCCATATGCCTTCCCAGTCTTTGAAGTAGCTCCAGATCCGAGATGTTATCATTATTGCCATTTATTATCTCCGGCACGAATTATGGAATACATTTACACCGATTCGTTGAGATATAATTTGGGAATCCAAATTTAAAATAAACGACGAGTTAACTGTTCTCAAAATAAATAAAAGAGGCTGAATTAATATTATATCTTACATTTATTTTCAGTTCCTGATCACAGCGGTCAATCAAATGAGCTTTTTCTATGAATAACAAGACTGATATAATTTTAACAAAAACAGTATCAGTGAGTGATTTTAGCGTCCATAATTTATTACTTATCAAAGAAAAAATTCCATCATTAAATTTTCACAAGCTTTGTTGCACATTTTTTTATTTGTCAGAAAGAAGGTCACGTGATATTTGTGTTGACTTTCCCATATCCCTTTATTACACTTTGCTTAGAATGCGTAGCCACTACTCCTTTTAACGTGTGATTTTTTAACGTGATTAAAGTGATTTTTAACGTGATTTTTTAACGTGTGATTTTAACGTTGTGGCTACGAATTCTAAGCAAAGTGTAATGAAAGGATATTTAAACAAAAAGTATTATTTCTTAATTTTAGACTCACAACGGCTTTGTAGAAGTAAATGTTTGAAAAGTGCTCATGTTACATGAATTATGAGGGGGAATGTCCTAATCGACATTGCGTGAATAATTTTTTCTCCAAAATGCGAGATGGCGCCCGATCTTTTGAAAAATATTATGAAATTACACTCAATGTCAAAATTTAAATTTATCTGCAATGTCGATTTGGGCATTATCACATAATTTTGAAGCGATTTTTGGACACCATTTCAATTAATTTGTTGCATTGGTATAGTACAATAAATCAACCACTCCCTATCTTTATTTTTTTACTGTACATAAAATTTTTAATTTTTTATATTCTCATTTAAAATATATATTTATACGCTTTTTCATAGCAAAAAATATCGAAAAAATTTTCCAAAAAAAATAGAAAAAAATAAAAATTAAAAAAAAAATCATATCATTTAGTCAACTCTGTAAAAAACTTAATATACCGCCACTCTTTCAACTAACTATTAACCCGGGATAATTTCACAAAATTCTGATGTATTATCAATCTGCGTACAAAAAATCAGCCCATAACGGGCCCGAAAAATTTTTGTTGACTTTTTTTTTATAACTCCAACGCCACCAATGAGGGTACTATTATAGAGCACAGTCTCCGAATAAAAAGCCCTAATCTTCTTAAAAAACTCTGCACGGGTGTCAAAACCTAATCGTAAGCTCTTTACATTTAAGAGCACAAATAAAAAACAAACAACAATGATTACCAATTTAACTACAGCGGTTTCCACTTACCCCCTAGAACGAGATTAACGTAGTCTAGCCCCACTTTTTTACCAATTTTAATTGAACATCTGGGTCCTTAGATGTTTTCTAAGAAAAGTAACCCACGCATACTACGAAAGTTTTTTTAGCTTTTTTCCAACGCAGGTGCAACATGCTGGTTTACACCTGTTAAAAGTTTAAGTTAATTTATTTGAAATATTTTTTTATTTATACGAAATATACAATTAAAAAGTTACAGAAATGAAATGAAGAATAAAATGGCGATTATAAATATGTAATTTTTAGTTTTGAAAAGTCACAATTATTTGAGGGCGATAATAAGAATGAGGAAATCTAGCAGATATATTTCATTCACATTTGGGTCGTCAACCCTTGCAAATTTGAAAACTGCTTCGAAAAAAGTAGAAGAACAAAAATCCGGGTAAAAATATTTAGAGGATCAGAAATAATTTCCAAAATTTTGCGCAATAAATTTTAAATTATCGAACCATAAGATCTGATTTTTTCCTTTTATTCTTTTATCCATCTTGGAAAACTCGAAATTTATCCCGGCGATCGAATAAAAATTTATTTAGGCCTTCAACACAGGCAGCTCGATTAACGAATCCCCTATTAAAAACGTTGTTTAAAATGCTATTAAGGATTCGCTACGTTATTTGATAACTGTGGTACCAATCGCCCAAAAGTTCTGATTGAAAAATTTGAAATTTTCCTAAAAAAAATCTATGGTCAGGGTCAAGGTAATTATCTTTGAAATAATCTAAAGAAATTAAAATTTTGGTCTTTCGGACTCTTTCGGGACTAAAAAATCAATATAGCGATAATTTGATTGGATAAAAGTTTGGCCATTTTGAAAATTGAATATGTGCACCCGAAATTTAAAAATAAGGCCATTTATAGTAGTAAAAAAGTTCAACTAAGCTCTTTAGTAGCGATATTTTTCAAAACCAATTTTATCTAATCTTGACAAAAAATTAATTTTTTTAAATGAAAAGACAGTACAATTCGGTTTTGGGAAAATGATTATTTACGGTATTATGACAGCGGATTCGTTATCGCAATGAAGCCTTGGGGGCTAGATTTGACGCAGTACTTTACGTGGAAAAAAAATCCTTGATTTCAGTTACACTTATCATATGTTAGCTGTTTTTTATCGGTAAAAAAAACATTAATAAAGGCTGAAGAGGGGTTTTTGTAGATTTTCATCATAAAGCTGAGTTGAAATAAATGTAATTTGGTAAATACGTCAACATTTTCACACAACTAAATGTTCCGTCACACGAAATTACTGTATTTAAAAGTGGTAAAAACTCTTAAAAAAAATATGTGTAGGTTTTTTGATGCATTAAAATTTTCGAATATAAGAGAAAAAAGAATCATGACTTAAGTTTCGTTGTTAGTAAATTCAAGCGGAACGGCACCTCATAACGATTTTTCTTTTTTCTGGATTATTCTTGGTATCGATCCACATCGCTAAAAGTTGAGCACCATAATTCCATTTTCTTTTTATTCCCGAATGCTCATTAATTGACTTCGAAAACTTGTTTTATTCCTTCGTTAACTTGTTTTCTTGACAAAATTGCAATCATTTGTTAAGAGTTGATCACTTCTGAAACTGGAGATCCTTGCATGTATGTTCTTGAGAAGAACTAAATTTGGAAGCCACTAATCCAGTTTGATTTTCGAAATATTCATTCAGAAGTTACAGGAACCCAGAAAGAATTGACAATTTTACCTGTCCAACCAAAGCCACGTTTTAACGATTTTTTACACGAATCGCCATCACGATTATTTTTATTTAAGCGTTTTTATGATTTAGGTAAATACATAGTATTCAACTTTAGTACATATGGATAACCTTGTATTTTTGCCTGGCACTAATTCCAGCAAAAATTGATAAAGAATTTGTACTGAAGGTCATTAATGACTGTTCCAAAATAAAGTTTTCATTTTATGATGTCAAGATAAAACTATAATTTTCGCTCTTATATGATGATCGAGACATCTGTGATTATTAAAATAGTAATTAGCGCATAAGTATTACCGGTCACCTTGAAAGCGCGGCTCAATTTGGGCCACAGATTTTCGGGTAAAACCTTTATTATCAATATTCCAATAAATCTCGTTAATAAACGCCATTCATGCAGAAATAAGTACACTATGAGCTTAATATCTCTAATCGGAAGATCTGATCTTGACCCATACTCTTGACCCTAAGCTCCAACCGAGTTAATCTATCAACATTGTTCACGCGAAACTGGGGGCAAGCAGTACGTCTAGGGTCATTTAGAGACTGGGGGCAAATCGATTCCCACCGAGAAGTTAAACATAGGCGCAAGATTTTGTTACGGATCTAGCCCCCACTTCGTCTCAAGAAATTGCCAAACGTATTCTTGCCCCCAGTTTTTTAAATTTTGGTTCCACTGCGATCTCCTGCCGGACTGGGGGCAAGAGGTCCGTTTGGGTAAGTTATGAGACCGGGGGCAAGAATACGGGGCCCCTAGAACTTTGGCCAAAAAGGGGGGTTTTAATGGTCAGGGGCTTTAAGTGGTCATAGGCCAAGGGGGGGTTTTAAGTGGTCACAGGCCAGGGGGGGTATAAGTGGTCAAAAGCGTTTTGGGCTGAGAAAAATTCTGAGAATGTTAATTCTAGATATCTAACTTTATTTTTTAATAAGTTGAATTTTTCTTAAAGAGATTTCATTAAACTAACATGAAAACAGTGCAAATTAAGATAAAATATTGATAATAAGCGAGATGACTAAAAAAAAGAGTGGCGGTATAGACTGTCACCTACGGATTTGACCAAGAAAAAGTTGTAAATGATAAATATTTTTTCTAGCTCAGGTAATTTCATCAAAATTTGCTTTTGACTTTCTGGACTTTCAACCCCCTGGTGTCTAAAATGACCGAAATATGTTATTTGAAAGATTTCGGAAATATTTTTTATTCGCAAAAAAAATATGTCTCGACCTTGATATTGGATATAGAAATGAGCTCGAATGTTCAGCACCCGAAATGACTGCAAATCAATCATTTTCAAATTTCAATCAAAATATCTAATTTTTTTTAAAAAATAATTTAATTATGTCAAATAGCTGTTGAGAGTATATAAGAAGTAAAAAATTTTCTAAAAAAATTTATTTATAATTATATAAAAAAAAATTGGGGGGTTTTAAGTGGTCACACGTCACCAGAAAAATCAATATGCCCAAAAAAGGGGGTTTTAAGTGGTCGGGGGGCTTTAAGTGGTTAACAGCTGTAGTTTAATTTCAATTTTAATAAATATGGAAATTAAGATTTATTTCTCAAAATTCCGACATTAGAAATTATTTCAACATACAGTTATGTCATAACTTTGAAATTAAAAATTGATTTTAATTAATTTATGAAATTAAACATTTAATTGATAATTGTTAGGAAAACTACTAATTTAAACACCGATTATGTACGTGAAATCGCGACATTGTAAATTTATGAAATTGTGTGACAAATGTCAATTTCAAATTATGTACTGTATATCCTTTTTCAAACGGAACTCCATCTCAAAAAGTTTCGTGATCGAATCCCACTAATGCTGTCTTACTGATTGTCTTGAGTATGATTAATAATCATTGATTATAGGCAGGTTGTTTGAGTGATTGGGACCGCTAAATTTGATCGGTGTGTAATCACTCAAGCAATCACTAAGGCAATAACTTAAAAAACATCAGTGGGATTCGAACACGCGCTATAGAGATAGTGTTGGCTCGAAAAGGGTTCGAGTCATAATCAACTATTCTAGTCAGTTATATGAGCAGTTGGCGTAGTGGTTAGCGCGGCTCGGACGATTCGTCCCGTTACCTGGGTTCGACTCCCGGACTTCTCAAACATTTTTCTATGGTGATAACCCCAACAATGGTGAGATAGTCGGATTCCTCATAACAATGTTATGGGCTCTAGAGCAGAATAATCCGAATGGGCTCCGCCATGGTTAAAACTGTGAGATAGTGGGAGCTCTAAACACCAATGGTATAAAGGTTGGCCCTTCAAAATTGAGCAAATCGGAACCAGTCCGTTACACCGAGCATTCGACAGTACGTAATTCAACCTAAGAGGGACTCACGAAGCTTACTGGAGGAAACGCCTCGATTTGTAAGGCCTGTGTAGCCCAGTTATCACTCACAAATCCACATATAGTTATGTGAATATCGAACTCTTAAGGGGGTACCGACAGGTTTTACTGATTTTCAAACGTTAGTCCTGAGCTAACCGCAATTCGTATGAGTGCAAACTTCGGATTCTAGAAGATATTTGTTTGAAATTTTCAAAAAATGGTGTCAAATTTTTTGTATACGGACCGCCGGTATAGCCGGTCCAAAAGTGATTTTTTCCATTTTATGGGGTAATTTTATCTAGCTCCTGGATATCAAAATTTTCTTTTTTTTCAGTATAACTTTAATTTGTGAGCTTAACAGTCGTACAAAGCCCTGATTTTCAAATTCTTGTTATTTAAGATAAATTTCCAAATAAATGGGTGTTTTTGCACTTTCGCTGACCCCATTTCATTAGTCGAACAATATCAGATTTTTTTTTGAAGAAAGCACTTCTTTAAAAGTGTGCAAAGCGAGGCGGTACAAGAGTTTTTTTATTTTTTTTTTCTCATTAGCTTTTTAGAGGCACCCAAATTTATTTACCCTCAAATACGTCAAAATAGGATTTTGAAGAAAAATTCCAAAATTTTTTGAGTAAAAATCATAATTCAAGTTGTTTCAATTTCTGCAGGTATTTTTGTTATTTCAACCCGACTATTATATAATTAAATCCTATTGTCTTTTGTTATTTCAGCCCGTCAATATATAAGCCAAATTCTATTTTTCTTATTCCAGTACTCGATGTGTGCAAACTCCAGCCTCCTATATCAACTACTAACCCCAGATAAACTTTCGCTGTCGAGTCAGCTTATTTTATTTGTGATACCGCTATTTTAACTCCCGTTGAGAACCTGAGGACTGGGAGGTCACTTTTTTGCACCTTTAAAACTCTTTTGAATAAAATCTCAAATCCAGAAAGATAGCTTGAAAACATCGATACCCATTTCGAGTCTTGAAATTTCTTATTTCAAACCGTCTAGTACAAAACCAGATCTCTCTTGATTTTGTATTTATCTGATTTTTTATTTGTAAGGGCTTTCAAACAGCTTCAAAGTAGTCTTATTATTCAATAAATGAAAGAATATTGAAAATAATATAAGTTTTTTAAGTATTTCTTGACAAAGCAACTTTAAAATCAGTTGTATGTCAAGAATACTTAAAAACTTAAATATTTTAATTTTTTATGTATTGAATATAAGACCACTTTGAAGGCTTTTTAAAGCTCTTCAAATAAAGAATAAGTTACTATTCAATTTTTCACTAAAAAGTTGCAGATGTGTATTTATGCATTTTTTTCATTTTCGAGTTTTAAACCCACAAATAAAGTTCACTGACCGCGGGATAGACTAACCCCCTTTCACACTTTGTCTAAGATCTTTGTGTGGTACGTAGTGCAAAATGGTATGTGAGTGAGCTAGTTTGCCCAGCTAGTTACCACACAGGGCGAGATCGTTAGCAGAGTGTGAAAGGGGGATATAAAAGGCCCTATCTTGTTGACATTTATGTTGGGTGGTTTTATTATTGAAGCAAATGGCAATTGCGGTTGTTTTGGTTGTGTTGGACAACTCACGTGGTAGTATTAAAATAGCCCAAAGGACCTGGAAATTCCAGGCTGGAATTGTGACTGATAGACATAATTGTCCAATACAGCAAAATTATTTGTAAGAGCAAAATTGCCTGATATTTTCACTTGAACCTAAAAATCAGTGGTGATTGGTCGGGCCAAAGTTTTTGTTATCTTTACGGTTTGTAGGTTATCCGTAATCAATTGCAATTTTGTATTATATATTATGAACTCTCCCGGGCATGGTAGATACAGTTTCCTCAAAAGCGGTTTTGCCAATAACAGTTAACGAGTGTAATGGCTAATAGATATAAGCGGTCGGCACATCGATGAGGGTTCGGATCGGAAAACGATTCGATCATTTTTTTATGAGTCTTCCGATCGATTTAATTTTAGCTAGTCTACTGATCGGATCCGATCCATTTTTTTTATAGCGTANAAATTTTATAAAATAAAAACTTAATATTTTTTTAAAAATTAAATCTTTTTATTTTAAATTATATGAAATCATAAAAAATTTTTAATTGAATGAAATTTAATGTTATCAATTTTGCAAAGGTATAAAACTGCGATTAATTTTGTAAAAAGAACGCTTATTTTCTAAATTAATCATTTGAAAAGAGATACGTATTCTAGCCCCCACTGTTTTACCAATTTTAATTGAACATCTGGGTCCTTAGATGTTTTCTAAGAGAAAGTAACCCACGCAATTCTACGAAAGTTTTTTTAGCTTTTTTTCCAACCGAGGTGCCACATGCTGGTTTACACCTGTTAAAAGTTTAAGTTAATTTATTTGAAATATTTTTTTCATTTATACGAAATATACAATTAAAAGTTACAGAAATGAAATGAAGATAAAATGGCGATTATAAATATGTGATTTTTAGTTAATGTATATTTGGTAAATACCGTCAACATTTTTCACCCAACTAAATGTTCCGTCACACGAAATTACTGTATTTAAAAGTGGTAAAAACACTTTAAGAAAAAAATATGTGTATGTTTTTTGATGCATAAAATTTTCAGATATAAGAGAAAAAG
>SCLH01001339.1:4794-23123 GCA_004367855.1 Oikopleura vanhoeffeni
AGAAATAATTTGGTGTTTTTTTTAATTGCAAACGATTCCTGAGGTGCTGGATGGTCAGGTGAAATTGAAAAAATACCGAATTTGCGACCGTGGTCCAAAATAACTACTGCACCCACAATCCCCTTAAGGGAGTGGGTGACGATATTTGAAGGTTTCCAAACAGACTTTATAATCAACCTATTTTGTAGAGAATTTCCCGACGAGTATTTTGAGTTATATCTTTTTTTTAATTTCAGATAAGGTTTAGGTAAAATTTTATGTGAGTTCAAATTATCAGTTCCAAATTTCTATCTAAAATTTTATCTAGCATATCAATTTTGTGAATAAACTCATTTTACTCTAAATACTGCTCAAAAAAATAATTAAAATTCAGTTTTTCATCGTTTTTTATCTAAAATATTTTCTAAATTTCAAAAAAAAAAAGAAAAATTCACGAGCATTTTCAGACACCCCAAGACAAAATTTTCAAAAAATTGGTTCATCAGATTTAAAGCCAGCCTATGTGAACACGTTGCAGCATAAATCAAAAAATTCAATGATAAATGTAGGACGAGATAGCTTTTTAGTGAGGCTCCCAAATTGGCTGTTTTGACCACTAAAGGCACAAAATTCCAAAAACCTCTTCATTAGATTTCCGTATTCATAATTTGAGACTGACTGTCAAATAACAGAAAGATATGATATCAAACGAAAGAGAAGATAGCTTTTTAGTCCTTTTGGTACGCCCATCAAGAGTCATTCTCTGAGCGTAGGTTAAAATTTTTGATGATCTTAGTAGTACTCACATCATTCCAAAGAGTTGTACTACATATGAAAAAAATAATTAAATAATTTCCTTATCCATGTCTCTCAGAAACCGCCCTTGAAAACAAGCAAAAAATAGCCCAATTATCGTAACCCACTCCCTTAAGAGAAACCTGGATAACGAACTCAATTTATTTGTTTTTCATTGTGGAGGACAACTTTTCAAATGACACTAGTACTTTTAAGGTCATTATAAAATTCAACCTACGCTCCGAAAATGGCTTTAAGTGGGTTCTGTAGGCTGGAAAGATTTTTCGAAGGCTCATAATTTTTTATTCCTTCATAAAAATCTTAGGAATAGTAGTTCGTAAACTCTGGAACACATTTTACTTCTGACTTTTCTCATAGCATGTTCGACCAATCGGTAAATTGAGTTAACCGCGAGCAAAATTTTTTTTGAAAGTCTTATTTCTTTTTCGCCTTATTTCAAAACAACGTCATTTTCGGAATGTGACAAGCTCAAGGGGTGGTGAGCAAGATGTTGGGATTACTTTATCAAATTTGGCTGTAAATCGACAAAAAAGTGCGCGAAATCGAAAATTTTGAATATGAAAGTGAGAATTAGAAAGTTTTAATGTCACCAAACGATTTCTTGGGTACGGTTTACTGGAAACGATATTAGCAACTTTGGTCTGATTTTGAGCAGAAACGGTGCTAGAGATCAAACAATAATTTTGATGAAAAAGTTTAATTTTTTTCTAGAATCCGCTGTGTTCAAAATCAGACCATAGTTGCTAATATTGTTTCCAGCAAATCGTATCCAAGAAATCTCTTGGTGGCATTTTAATTGTCTAATTCTCACTTTTATATTCAAAATTTTTGATTTCGCGCACTTATTTGTCGATTTACAGCCAAATTCAAAAAAGTAATCCCAACATCTTGCTCACCACCCCTTGGGCTTGCCACATTCCGAAAATGACGTTGTTTTGAAATAAGGCAAAAAAATAATAAAACTTTAAAAAAAAAATTGCGCGCGGTTAACTCAATTTACCGGTTGGTCGAACATGCTATGAAAAAGTCTGAAGGAAAATGTGTTCCAGAGATTGCCAACTACTATTCCTGAGATTTTTATAAGATTTTTATGAAGGAAAAAAAAGATATCAGCCTTCGAAAAAGCCTTTCCAGCCTACAGAACCTCCTTAACCCACATACTCAGCGCTGGCCATATCACTGTTTTGAACTTCTGATTAGTGGGTTAAGGGTGTGGGTGTCGCAGATTTTGACTTTTTTAACGAAGCTATTTTTGGATAAACTAGCAGAGCTGATTCATCAAAAACTTATGCCATCTTGAAGAACAACTCTTCACGGTGATTTCTAATTTAACAATAATCTGATACAATCCCACCTACGCCGACACCTACGCTTTTTAAAAAGCTCCCTAAAAAATCACTCAATATTTCTTTCCTTTAATTTTCATCATTTTTCATTATTTTTTTGTGTCAGGCTCCAAAGAAGCCTACACATAATGCATTATTGTGTCTTACTCGGAATTATGCTTCGGCGGCAAAAAAAGCCAAAAAACGAAAACAAAAATATTGATTTATTATTGACTTAAAATTGAAAGTGCGCTTATTGTTTTCTTTTGACCGCTACCGAGTTCAAATTGCATCAAAATCCTAAAAGTATTTGTATTTAGGGAAAAAAATTATTTGAAGCATTTTCTGTTTTTCTAAATTTTGTCAAAAATTTAGGCTCAAAATGACAAGTTGACATGGTTCCAAGAGACGCCGAATCAAATTTCGAAAAAAACTCCCTAGTTCATTGTCAAACAAGTTTTGTGCTTTCAGATGCAATATGAGCGCGAAACTGTATCTTTAAACTGGTGGAGGAGATACTTTTTGCCTGAGCCTCCAAACTGACCATTTCAAACAATTTGGCTAAAATGAAAAGTTGACATGGCTCTCAAGAGACGCCGAATCAATTTTCGAAAAAAACTCCCTAGTTCATTGTCAAACAAGTCTTGTGCTTTCAGATGCAGTATGAGTCGAAAACTTATCTGTCTAACTGGTGTAGGAATACCTTTTGCCTGAGCCTCCCAAATTGATCATTTCAAAATTTTACTTTTAGTTTTTTCGCGTTTTTGTCCGCCAAAGAAAAATTCCAAGGAAAAGACGCTTTCGCATTATGTGTGAGGCTTCTCTGAAGCCTTGCACAAAAAGTATAATAAAAAATGGTGAAATTGAAGGAGAAAATACATATTGAGTGTTTTAAAGAGGCTTTTAAAAGCGTAGGTGTCCGCGTAGGTGGAATTGTATCAGATTACTGTTAATTAAGAAATCACCGTGAAAAGTTGTTCTTCAAGATGCAAAAGTTTTTGAGATATCAGCTCTGCTAGTTTATTCAAAATGGCTTCGTAAAACGTCAAAATCAGCGACACCCCACACCCTTAAGCTAAGCCTTCCAAAAATCACTAAAAGCAATCTCCTCTTTCGTTTGATATTATTTCTTTTTGTAATTCGCAATCGGTCTAAATTTATGAATTTAAAAATGTCTGGAGCCCTTTTTAGGCGTCCGCCGGGTTTACATGGGGCTAAAAACAGCCTATTTTAGAAATACCTTATTTCCAAGAGTTTATCTCACTAAAATATTCTATACAAATTTCTCTATTTATTTATCTATTTTTGTCAAAATTTCGCTTTTTTCGTCCTTCTTTTTTTTAAAAATTGGGACTATTCCACAGAATTTTCAATATTTTTTCAACCTCAAACACGTGAAATTGTATTTCTCGTCTTTCATAAAATTAACAGCCGGCGGAAAAAAGAACAAAAAAGTTTTTCTATAAAAAACTAGAATTTTGAAAGGACAAGGAGTCGAAAAGTCCTTATATCTTTTTTCTGGAAGTCAATAATTATTCGCCTTAATTTGCTCTACAACATAAACATAATAAATCAATTTTTGAGCATTTTTTCGGGACCAATCAGAAGCCTTGCTCAAAATATTTTATGAAAAATTTCGAATTTCAAGAAATTGAAACTTTTTAAAATTTTTGAGCTTTATGCTTTTTTCAACCAGTGTCTAGTTTCGGCTTAGGGGACAACCGCGGACGGCCTAGCGCTTTCATGAAATGTATACCTCTAGTGGTCAAAACAGCCAATTTGGGAGACTTACTAAAAAACTATCTCATATCTACATTTATCATGGAATTTTTTTATTTAAACTGCAAAGTGTTGACAAAACTTGGCTTAAAATCGTCTCAAGCCATTTTTTTTTAAGTTTGTCTTAGGCTGTCTGAAAATGCTTATTATTGGCTTAAAATCGAATTTAAAAGATTAGTTTTATAATTTGTTTAGTAATAATAATCTCGACGTCTGATTTATAATTTAATATCTGTGAAAAAACATCCTGATAATCTAGAACTGCCCTGTTAGTCTGCGCGCAGCTCCGAAACTTATTCATTTTGCTATTTAAATGCAATTCACCGTTATTTTTAACTGTCCATCTGGAGCCTGCAGAGGACGCTGGTAAGTAATCATTGACAAAAAAAGATCAGGGACATTTTCAGGATATTTTAACGTAATTACTACTTTCCCTGCAAAAATGCGCTTATTTGCGAGTAAAAATACAGTTTTGATTCTTTTTAAATATGAATTTGCAGCCTACATCGTATACTGTAAGTTGGAAATAGTAATTTTTGATATTTTCAGTAAAATTTTAACATAATACTGTCATAAGTTATTAAAACTCTCAAAGTTTTGATTACAAGTTCTGAAATTACTTGCGTCGAAATAAACGGACTTTGCGCTCTAGGGCGCCCTTTTTTGAGTCAAAAAAGAACGAGAAAGTTTACACAAGAACGAATGACGAACACCTCCTTCGTGGACGTAATATTGTCTGAAATTCTCTGGAAAAATTGTACATCTTTGAAATATTTAGAATCTGGACCTAAAGGGATGGAGATCCATATATAATATCGACGAAAATGTTGAATATATACAATGAACATATGTTGTATATATCTTAAATATATATACTTAGTATATATGTCATTATCAAGAAATCATAAGATTTCATTTTGTCATAATGGGAGGCTATATATTTCGAATACAATTTGGATAATAATTGACAAGAATTATCTCAAAACAACACTATCGTTATGCAGACCCTAATAACTATCGAATGTGACAAAATCATTTTGAGAAAATCACTGGATAATTTTACTTGAAAAGTTTTATGGAGATTTGTCGACCAACATTTCAGTTTTCAGAAAGATACTTCATTTCAAGAATTTTCCTCGAAAGCTTGAAGTCAAGGTTAATTTTGTATCATTCCTTTCTCATGAACGACATACCAGTCGCATGCAGGCCCATTTCTTTTGTCACGTCTTTCAATTCTGTATCCAATAATTTCACTATTTCCGTCTTCAAGTGGCACATCCCAAGTTAAATGAACTGAGGTACCAATTATTTCCTCAACTTTTAAATTTCGGACTGGTTTCGCGTAGTCAATAACTATTCAAGGAGTTGATAAATTGAGAAATTCAAAAATTGAATTTATTCGTTAAAAAAGTCGTGTCCGTAAGAAATTTCACATGTTCATAAAATTCTAATTTTAGGGAAATTAAAAAATATTGAGATAAAGTTAATGACAATGCATAACATTAATATTGTATACAAAGTTAATTACGAATCTGACGGAAAAAGATTTTGACGAAAAACTAATTTTTGTTTTGATAAAATTTTGACGAGAAACGAAATTTTCACGAAAAAATAACATAATTTTACAAAAAATTAAAATTCTAACGAAAAATCAAAAAATTCTGACGATAAAATATTTTGACGAAAAAAAATTCTGACGAAAAAAAGTTTCCCGAGCATTTTAATAAACATTTTAGTTAATTTTGAAAACGTTTTTTCATGTTTTTCAAGAATATGTGTTTAAAAAGTTCAACCCCTTCCTTTTACATTAACGGCTGCGTCTACCTCCATATCTCCTACTTTCACATTTATCGTATAACTTCCAGAATCATCCATTTGACAATCTCGTATTGCCAAAACTGCCTCGAATTGAGTTTTACTCAATGCTGCACGATCTCCAATATCTTTTAATTCAGCTTCCAAAAACTCCCATCCTTTTTTGGGAGGTTCAATTTTTTTCCAGGTTATTTTTGGCATTGGCCGACCTTCGTAGGGAATCGCAAGTCGTAAGAGTTCCCCGACTTTTAATGTTATTCCGGGGTTTCTGTAAGCTTTAATAAGGGGTACTTCTATTTTATATATATAATGAGTAACCATCTGTTGCTCAATTTTCAATTAAAAAAGAGCGACTTACGAAAATTTTATACCAAATAACTGAAAAAAAAAATTTGAAATAACTAATTAAATTTGTAACTGGTCTAGTTGACACGTTATTTGAGGTAAAAATTTATTGTAAAATAGAATAGCTCTTCTTTATTGGTTCACGCGTAGGTTACGCTTGTTATGTTCTGTTGCACGGGGCGAAAAAGACGAGTGTTCGCGTGACTTATTGCATTGCTCACTAGAGTTTCACCGTAAAAACCACTACACTCCCAAATTACTGATTTTACTTTTGAAATAAGCAAAAATAAATCGAGGTAAACAAGATTGAAAAAGTCACAACTCAATTATTTTTCAAAAAACTTAAAAACAAAATTTAAATTCAATTTTAAGTAAACTATTAAAGTTGAGCTAATTTTCTTTCAGTTTTTAACTTTTTCGAGTCATCAGACAACCATTTAAAATTTGGGTGCAATATAATACTGCAACTCAAAATATAAGAAGTTGGTGCAAAAAAAAAACAGAATTTTTTTAAAATTTTTCTCCGAAGTTTGTCTTGTATATATTTTAAACTAATTTGACCTTTTTTCAAAGTAGCCCTGACTTTTGGTATACAAATTTTAGGACTGATAAGCGATGCTGCGCACATAACGGGTCCCAAATAAACCCATTTTGATTTTCCTGCAGCGTTAACAGTACAAACTCGGAACATGTAATTCATACCAGCTTCCAAATTTTCGATATTTATATTAAGATTTTTCGGGTCAATCAAATTTTTCCCGTTTGCATCCACCCACCCATCTTTTGTAATACTCTCATCATCATACATTTTACCTTTGACCATTTGATACTGGAGCAAATACCCATCAATACCGGCAAAACCAATTTCTAACGGGGCATTCCAAATTAATTCGATCGAATTATCGGTAATTTTTCCGGTTTCAAATTCCGGTACTGCAGAAGTGGGTTCTTATTTAGGGTGTCAAATGAAAACATTCAACAATAAAAAAAATTAATAAAATTTATAAAAATTGTCAATAAATAACTGCAGGAAAAGTATAACTGTTAGAGATTTTTAACTCTGAATGAACATAAACGAACTTTTAGCTAACGCATATAAATTCGAATAAAATTAAATTAGTACAGCTTGAGTTTTTTGAATTGTCACATTGTTTCTTCCAGGCAAAACGCAGCATGTGAATTATCAAAGTTTCGAGAAAAAAGTGCAGGTGTCGAAACATAAATTCATATTTATTCGTAGGGTTAGGTAGGAACGGCAAAAATAATTTTTTCTTGACAAAGAAAATTTATATAGTTTATTGTGGAGAATTAAAAATAAATAACTTTGAAATAAAATTTTTTTAAATTATTTATTTTTATTCTCTAAAATAAACTATATAAATCTTTTTTCTGTACGACCCTTAAGGGGGTAACCGACGGGTTTTACTGATTTTCAAACGTTATCTGCAGCTAACCGCAATTCGTTGAGTTCAAACTTTCGGATTCTAGGGATATTTGTTTTGAAATTTTCAAAAATGGTGTCAAAAGTTTTTTGTATGACCGGACCGGCCGGTATACCGGTCCAAACAGTGATTTTTTCCATTTTTTGTACAGACTAGCATCTAGCTCCTGGAATCAAAATTTCTTTTTATCTGCGTTTCACTTTAATTTGTGGCGTTGAGAGTCCGGTCAGGGGCTCTTTAGTGATCTGTGGTGGAAACAATGATATTATTTGATAATATTGTAATTAGTAATTTAGTAATTTAAACATTGGTCAAACTAAAAATCGCTATCTACATAGTTCTTGTTCCGTTATTGATCCGTCAAATTTACACTTATATTGTGCTCCTGCTTACTGGCGATGTTCTTGTAATTAGTGTAAATATTGTTTGTATGTAAATTTATTCTGTTTCCTCTACTGGTTTCTCCTTGTTGTAGAATTATACTGTTTTGGTTTGAGTTGTTATTTTTGATTCGGAACAAATTTATTTGTCAACTTCAAACATTTGTCAATATTGTAAATAAGGCTTTCACACCATGCGCAAACATCGCTTATTCTGTTTTAGTTAAAGGTTTCTTTATCGATGCTTTATTCCAAATATCCGATTATGACAAAAAATTAATTAAATAAATATTGTTCTTGATCAAATTTAGATGTATAACATCATGAACAATAATATATCGTATTTCCTCTACCAATAAAATATATATCTAGGTTAAACTTTCAAATGAATCGCAGAGGTCGATTTACTATAAATTCTGATTTGAAATATTTTGGAGCAAAAATAATTATTACAAGTTTGTAAAAGTGCATTGTTACGTAACCAGATGGACATAAAAAATGTGTGCACCATTTTTTTTCTTAAGTGTTCAAGGAACATTTGTCGTGTCAAAATTTGTCGAAATTCACGGAGGAGATAGATTTTGAAAAACATAGTAAAATTCAATATTTTTGGCGCTCAAGAGCATTCTAGGGATATTTCAAAACTTACACCATTTTTTTTCAGAAGAAGTAGTTTTGCTTCAGTTTTAAAATTCAGTTAACTGTTCATGTTATATTATATATTGGACGGAAGGAGATTAGACTTTTGAAAAATCGTGCGTTTTCTGAATATTTTTTTGCTCTCTTCTGCCAGAAGAAATTACGAAAATATTTTTGACTCATTCAATTATTGCGTAAAATTGTCTGAGGTTTTATAAAACCATCAATTTTTATTTTTTGTCATATCTGGTTTTCTCACAATTGACGATCAAGTCGAAAATGACCAAAAAAGCTTACCCTGACCACCCCTTTAGGGAGTGGGTGTCGCTGATTTGAGCCTCTTCCAAGGTCATTTCTCGCCAACAGCAAAGGTGATATGCAAAAACATTTGTAACTAACAGAACAACCTTCGCGGTAATTTTAAACTTAACAGTAATCTGTACAATCCCCCCTACGCCGACAACTACGCTTTTAAAAGCCTCTAAAGAAAGCACGCAGTTAGTGCCTACTCCTTCAATTTTTACATTTTTTATTATTTTTTGTGTAGGCTCCGGAGAAGCCTTACGAATAATCAATTTCTTTTGATTTAAATTTTGCTTCGGCGGACAAAACGCAAAAAAATAAATAAATTTTGAATGATCAGTTGGGAGGGCTCAGGCAAGCTATCTCCTCCACCAGTTTGAGAGATATAGTTTCGATCATACTGCATTCTGAAAGCACAAGACTTGTTTCAACAATAAACTAGAGAGTTTTTTTCGAAATTTTGCTTGGGCGTGTTTTGTGGGCCATGTCAATTTTTCATTTTTTAGCCAATTGTTTGAAATGGTCAGTTTGGGAGGCTCAGGCAAAAGCTATCTCCTCCACAGTTTGAGAGATACAGTTTCGACTCATACTGCATCTAAAGCAGAAGACTTGTTTGACAATAACTAAAGAGTTTTTTTCGAATTTTGCTTTGGCGTCTCTAGGGCCATGGCAATTTTCATTTTGAGCCTAATTTTTGACAAAATTTAGAAACCAGAAAAAATGCTTCAAAATATTTTTCCGTAAATACAAACACTTTTAGGATTTTGGTGCAATTTTTATGTAGGCGCCAAAAGAAACAAATGAGCGCACTTTTAATTTAAATCATAAATAAATCAATAATTTTTGTTTTCGTTTTTTTGGCCGCCGAAAGCAAAATTTTGAAACAAAGCAATTTGCATTATTTGTTAGGCTTCTCCGGAGCCTCACGGAAAAAATAATAAAATTGATGAATTGAAGAAGTAGTACGAACTGTGTGTGTCTTTTTAGAGCTTTTTAAAGCGTAGGTGTGTGTTGCCGTAAGGTGGGATTGTATCAATTTACTGTTAATTCAAAATTATACCGCGAAGGTTGGTTCTTGTTAGTTCAAATGTTTTTTGGAATATCGAGTATCTCGTATATGCGTAGGTGTTTTTTCTGACCGCGACGTTCAAATGGATTCCATATAGAAGGTGAGAGTTGTCAATATTTTGCTCGACACCGCGACTGTCCTCTTCTAAAAAGAGGGGATATTGTGGGTTGCTGTCCAGGCAAGGTGTGTGGATTGCTGGAGCGAGGAAAATAAAGCCCTTTTTAAAAATCTTCGATATTGAATCCATCTTTCTGTTAGAATATATATATTTGATGATAGCTGTTTTATTCTCCGCAATTAGTTTGGAGCTGGTCTTGTGTGGTCTCGTAATCACTCGCTTTGCGAAGGCAAAAGATATGTTTGATTCCTTATTTTGTATTTATATAAATATCCTGCCTCACTAGTTCCAACCAGTTAATAAATTGCCCTTAAAATAGACGTGTTATATTGTGTCTGGGGGCCCTAGTTATCTTTTCTATAAGTTTCGAGACAAGGCTCGCTTTATCTCCCGCTAGTCTACCTCTTGATTATATACGATAATCCATCAAGAAGATCACGATTAATTGCTCCTTTTGATTAATTGGTCAGAAAAAACTATCTCTAGCTAATGCAATTCGTGCTCATATAATTAAATAAATTAAATTTCATCTGTGATTCGCACAGTTACGAGATTATTTTTGAAAAATTCCATTTGTGTCTATAGTTAAATAGGTCTATAATGTATGTTTGTTTTTTTTTTTTAGGACCAAAGTTCAACACTCTCTACCGAACGTGTTATACATTGCGGTATGTTCTTTTCTGCTCTTTTTTATTTTGTCCACCTTCTCTCCCATCTATTATTCTCTTAATTAAACTTTGAACCTATGGGTGATATGTTCTATGATATGATCTTTCTCCTCTGAATATATTTCAATCGCTCATATCAACAAATTTCCTTCTTAGAGTATTTATGCGCAGACTGCTCACTTTCATATTAGATTATTTAACATTAATATAGAATTTTGAGATTAAATTCTTTTATACTTATTTATCTGAGTTTTTTTGAAATAATTTGAAAATGGTGCAGCTTGAATCTGATGAAATCTGTGATTCCATTTATATTTCTAAATTACTTTGTCTATCTTATAAATCGCGTCGATTATTTGTTTTGATATCTGTGTCTTTTTTGCTATTTCATAGGTTCTTTTCAGATTAGCATGCGATATTCAGTAATGATCTCTCAGGCAGAATAAATATCCGTAGTATTGGATAGATTTGTTAGTGGTGTTTGTGTTTAATTGCTCATATACGATGTGTCGAGAGTGGTGTCTGTGGAAATGGATCAGGTTGTGCTCAATGTTTGGAACATAATAGCTGAGGGTGTCTCGAATCGCGTGTGTTCATAGTATTCTCCGTCCTGAAACACCCCTAATCCCCGTCTTATTTCATGCCGCCCGTTCAAGCGTACAATGCCCTAGCATGTGCTTGTCACCTAAATTTCTTGTTATTTCGAGTAAGAACCCTTTCACAAAAGATAAATGGGTGGTTTCTTTGTCACTTCGATGTTTCGTTTGTGAACAATTCATATAGGCAATTTTGTTTCTATCCCAATCTAATCAGATTTTCTATTTAATAAGAAAAGCCGTGTCTCTTTAACATGTGATTGCAAAGCGCCAGGAGGTGTAACGGTAACATTGTAGTTTTTTTAATTGTGTTTTTTTCTCCAAAATTTGTCTTTTTTTTGTCTTGTTAGTGGCCACATTCTCTAGAGTTTTATTGACTCTCAAATTCGTCATATAATTAGCGTTAATGATCGCGCTACATTATATTCTCCATTGAAAATTGTTTTTTAGCAAGTCAAGTTCATGATTGTTGATTTACTTATTAATTTGATCTAGTTAAGTTGACAGACATAAAGTATAAAGCTTGTGTATAAAAAGTCCTATATTCGAATGCTCTGACTCCCCCTGAGATAAAAACGATATATTATTATCTAGAGTAAAGGGAAGAAAATCCTTTATAGAACGACTAATGCGTACTTCCCTACTTATTCCTCGCATCGACCCGGAGGTACAGAAGTTTGTTCACATCGAAATTTCGCACTCTTTTTTAGATATATTTATAAGCAAAACCTTTAAGAAAACAATAATATAGATGACACCCGGTCTCACAAAATCAGCTTTACTATTCACTATGCTGAGTGGCTGAGATAACTTCTTGGATCCGGTTGAATTATCGAGTTACCCTAATTTTTTGGAGGATCGTACGAGAATAGACATTGTCGGTAATTGTGGTGTGTTGGAAAATTTAAAAATCTCTCTTTCTTGTGTATGTCTGCAGATGTTGTGCGTACCCTTTCAACCGAGTTGTTCGATATAATAGGTGTCGATATAGAGAAAATGAATTGATGCAAAACCGTGATATGTTGTATTGATAACTTCAAAGATCTGGGGCGGTATATATGGAAGAATAAACTGATTGTGATAATGTAATAGAAATTTTGAAGCATTGTTTGACATGCGCAATGTTTTTTTTTGTTAAATATTGATAGATTTTTGGAGAGCAAACCAGTGCCTCTGACTCGTGTGATAATATGACAATTCAACTAAATTAGCTATACCTAATCATATGTCTGTGCCGTCTTTGCGACAATGAACAGCACTCCGTCCGTTTTACCCCATTATTACTAATCAATGTGCATTAAAAATGTGCTCCGGGAACGCCTTTTACTTTAATCGTTCTCATAGCGTTATCTCATATTAACTTTGAATTCCGTATCCCGCATTATGTGCTGTTTTTATGCGTTGAGACACCTCTTTTTTGGAAGTTGTTCGTTAAATAGAAATTTTTCGGCGTTAAATTCTCAGATTTTTCGGATCATCATCTGAGTTTTTTTTGCGAATATATCTTGAAATATTGATTTGGTGCTAATTTAAATAATCTTTGCTTGTGTATAAATATATACTTATACGTGTATGTTGCAAGTTTGTTTTATCTCTGTACTTCTTGGTGATTAACAAATTATTATCTTACCAAAAGATGTCAATAATATTTTGCTCTCCCTAGATCTAAGGTGAGTTTTATGTGTTCTAGCAGATTGGCGGAGTTCTCCTTTTAGATTACCACCGTCATGTTAATTTTGACTTAGATTCTCCGAAAATTCCTTAGTCTCATACTGTGATCGATCCTATATCATATGTCTGTCTGTGGCCCAGAATATTTAGTCGCAATTACTTCTGTGATATGAATCTCATTAAGTTTTAATCTTGTGTCGAGTTATGACGCCCTTCTTTCTTTCGCTCAAATTTTAATATACCCCTTTTTATTTAATACAGATTTTCGAAAATAGTCGTTGCTCAGTGAAAATTTAAATTTCTTCGGATTTAATCATAATCGGTCTAAATAGCTTTTTTGTATTAAAACTGTCTCGCTTTAGATAATCTCTCAAACCTCTTTTGTCCTTTTCTCGTGGTGAGATTCCTCAGTTCTACATCTCCGGCATTTTTCGTCCTGTTAATTTTCTGCAATTTGTTGGTATGCTCTTAGTGATTCGCCGCAGGAGACGAATCAATCCTCGAATGAAGAACCCACGACATTGTCGTGTCGCGGTAACCAGTATTAGGAGAGCTTTGCGTGGACAGTTACTTAGGATTAATGTTTATGTGTTTGATAGGTGTGTTTTAACAATTTCGCAGATATGTCGCCTCATTGAGACGTGTAAATGTAAGATCGGAAATTATCTTAGGTGTTATACTGAGTTGAGACGTGAAGCCAATAGACTTATAATAAGCCTAATGGGGCGTTGTAGACTGATCTGGTCAACTGTTATTGTCAATCTTCATTAGATGAAATTACTCGATGGAATGGTGAAATTGAATCTTCTCTAAAAGCGGCAAAATTTCCTTTCAGTGTAAAACCGTGTTGATCGTTCTCTGTGAGTCTCTTATACGGTAATGGGGAATCAATGCGCATTTGTCTCTCAGTAATTTAATGTATTTCGCATAAATACAATTTGCTGCGGAAATCAAGCTTGTTCTACAAACGGTAATGTGAGTGGTGAGTGTTGACCATTTCACGCTATATCTTCTCTGTGTTACAAAATCGTATTTCCAGTTTCTGCCTATCTGGTCTGATCTTTCTGAACTCGAATAATTTTCAGTTAAGAAGATCCTTATAGACAGTCTATGTGCGAATAAGTAAGATAATAGTGAAGTTTAATCCTAATATCTGATAATTACTTGTTGCTGTGTTGTTTATTAATAGTGTGTCTGATTCCGCCCTGTTCAAGATTTTTTGGCACACATCTTTCAGAAGAAGATGTCATACTCTCACATGTACAATAACTAATCGGGATTCTCCCAATTCAGATTTTTTTTGTGTAGGCGCGCGTATTGTGTTTGGACAACCGGCCAATGAGTGACGCTATTGTAAAGACGATTTTAAATAAGGAATTTCGAAAGTCAAAAATGGTAAATCTTGATGACCAATTATAGCTATGTTTTTTTGGTTCGAGACAAATAAATTATAAATTTTTCAATATAATATTGGTATTTTTTAAAAGTCGTTTCGATTTATTTAAATCATCTTCAGAATGAGAAGACAAATTCTTTTCAGCGAAAGACACAGAGCACAAAAATATTTTTTTTCAATCGGGCTCTCAGATAGGTTGGCTAACTAAAGGCCCGATCGTAGAATTCAAAGTTGGATTGCGAGGAACAACACAAGAACAAACAAACGATATACTTTTATGTTCGAATTGTTTGTTGATTTTTGGCCGATTTATTGTCATAATAAGTCCTTCACAAACTTTACGGTGGTAAGTATTATGAAGACCCTTTTCAAGAATTTTGAAATGATCATGTAAAAATCATCTTAATTGTTCGGCAGGAGCGTTGTCTGGATCAAAGAAGATTTTTTTTCGAAATGGTTCTTTATATTCAGGACATAAACTAGTGTGAGATTGGACATGCGAGGATTTTCTTGTACGGTGTTGTAATATACGAGTATAAAGAAGCTTTTTAGTTTCACCTACGTACGTTTGTTTACATGCACATTCAAACTCGTATATAACATTTGAGTAATTAAAATATGTTTTTTGGGTTTCATTCTAGGAAGAATGATGTTTTCTAATTTTATAGTTGAAAATCTATGTTTAATCTGAAATTTGGCGTGACATTTTTCAAAATTTTGTAAATTTGAGATGCCAAATTCGAACACCTAAATGACGTAAATGGTACCGAAAGCGTAGAAAATTCCAATTCCGGATCTTTTCAATCTTCCTCTTTACGTAATTTGTTTTCCGATGGTTGAAAGTCCCTACATTTATTTTCCGAGATTTTTGATCCATAATTGTGGCCGGAAATTCATTTTTTAAGACAATGTTTCTTGTTTTTTTATAGCTTCGTCTCTCAAATAAGCATTTAAAGTTGTATTATTACACCGATGAATTTCACCGATGAATTTCACCTATAAAATTCGACCATTTATAACCTTTGGGTGAAATAGATTTTTTAAAATTTATAACATTATGCGAGGATTCTGACTTTCTATACATATTCAAATTTAATTTTCCATTTTCAAGAAACACAGAAATGACCAAAAACTTAATTTTAGAATTTTCCATTGATTCTATGGTAAATTTCAAATTAGAGTCAAATTTGTCAAGCTGTTTTAACAATTCATTTTTTTGGTCCTTTTTTATTATAACTAAAATATCATCGACTTAGCGCCAATAACCTTTTATATTTTTATTTTCAAGTTCTGGTTCTATTATTTCAGTTTCAAACATGCTACAAAAAATATTGGCCAATGAGGGACTTAGTTTTGAACCCATGCTACAAGCTTCAATTTGCCTGAAAAACCAATTTAAAGATTGAAAATTGTTAAATTCACACAAAACCGATTTAAAAAATGTGTATAAATTTTCTCTAGTTGGAGGTTCTAAGGTTTTGGTCACAATATCATTTTCACTTTAACTAATTTGGTTTCTTCAGGGAAAAAATTTGACATATCAGAATATATTTTATCTAAGATAAAACTTAATACTATTTTTTAATTTATAGATGTATAAAATGATACACAATCGTAAGAAACTACTTCGAAGTCATACGAACTAAAATTTTCAATTTTTAGAAATTTTTCTTTAAATTTCTTTGTAGATTCAACAGAAAGTTTACATTCTGAAACTATCGGAGAAATTAGATCGTGTAAAAAAAGACTCCGCACCACTGGTGATGCTATTGAGACTACTAACGATCGGACGAAGAGGAATGCCCGGTTTTTGATATATTGGTAGGCCATATGCCATTATTGAAGATTTCACGGGCATTATTTTTAACTCATCAGATGTGGTAAGATGAGGCTTAATTGTATTAATTATACGTCTATATTTTTTTAAATCAGATCATAACGTATTTCTAAATATATCAGGTGTGAAAGTTTCGTCAAGTTTTTGGATATAATCTGAATATTTTCAATCGGGCTCTCAGATAAGTTTGCTAATTAGATAGGTTGGCTCTCAGATAGGTTGAAAAAAATATTTGTGTGCTCTGTGTCTTTCGTTGAAAAGAATTTGTCTCCTCATTCTGAAGATGATTTAAATAAATCGAAACGTTAAAAAATACCAATATTACTATGGAAAAAATTTATAATTTTATTTGTCTCGAACTAAAAAAACATATCGATATGCTGACAGAGACTGTTATTCTACAAGAAACAGAAAATTTTTTTCGAAGAAAACACAAAGTGCAGAAACACATAGAATTCATAGAAACATTCGACAACCGTCAAATTCTGCCTAAATTCACGAAAAAAAAATCTTCCTAAATTCACGAACATTTTTTTGCTCGCGGTTAACTCAATTTACCGGTTGGTCGAACATGCTATGAAAAAAGTCAGAAGTAAAATGTCTTCCAGAGATTACGAACTACTATTCCTAAGATTTTTATAAGATTGNTATGAAGGAATAAAAATGAGCCTTCGAAAAAGCCTTTCCAGCCTATACAACCTCCTTAATCAAAAAACTATGAAAAAACTGCAACTTAAACCACCCCAAATTCGAGCACACCGTAAGAAAATACTTTATTCTGCACTGGAAAACCATAAAAACAATTTGTCTTATTTAGAACAACAAATTTACATTTGTTATCGTGATTTGAACTACAGCGGGGTGCGGCGTATAGTTATACGCGTAAAGTTAGATTCCACGCAAAAACCTACGTAAGCCTCCGCAAAAACCTACGCATTTGAAAGATGAATTTAATCGTTCTTGGCGTGCGGCGTATAGTTACAGGCAAAAGATAGGGCTTTTTTTCTAACGTTCCTAGGCAAAAGATAGGCGTTTTAAACCAGATTTTCAGACCAAGATTCTCTGGTCGGCGCGACAATGAAAAATACACTTTTTTAAAAACATGTTCAGTTTGACCAATGAAGTGTCGGTATTTCAAGGAATTGAAAAACATGTTTTCAAGTCTCGCAGACAATGTCGGATAGCTTGAAAATGGGCCAATAGTTATTAAGATAAAAATATTTAGTTTTTCTGGTTTTCTGAGAGTGATTTACTGTGAGCATATTTTTCTTCATAATTTTCATTGTTTCCTTGACATTTTAACGATTTTAGGAGATAGAAGATTTGTAACGAAAAATTAACTTTAAAATCACCAAAAATTCTTACTCTGACCATATTTTAACGAAATTTTAAACTCTAGATATTGTCCAAATTGACCAATCCGAGCACATTTTCCCAAAAGTACGCGTATAGTTAGACAGTACGCGTAAAGTTAGAATTACGCGTATAGTTAGGGTTTTTGGCGACAAACTTTCTAACTATACGCCGCGCCCCGCTGTATTACAACCCTGACGCTTAGAAAATATGTGCTATTCTGAAATCTAAAGTGGAAAAATCTGAAACTTTGACTGATTAAAAACGCGCCAAAAAATAAGTACAATCCCTCTCCATCTGTACTTATTCATAATCATACACAAATTTTAATTCCGGAAAATATTCGTAAACTCCCGGGCAGCGGTTTGAAAAATCCGATTGGTGGTTATTCGAAAAAAACATTTTTATTATCAAATTTTTTTTTTTTTAACAATTGAAACAGAATGCTAAAAAAATAATCTTGAATGTTTCCAAATAAATAAAGTTCGAAGTGAAATTTTTTTGATTTTTGAGAAACTTTGTAGTTGTACTTCAAAAAATGACTCAAATTTGTTAAAGAATTTTTAGATGAAAGACCATTTATCATAAAAACACCAGCTGATAAATGCTAAAGCATCAACATTTTACACATCAGATTATATCCAAAAACTTGACGAAACTTTCACACCTGATATATTTAGAAAATAACGTTATGATCCATTAATGTTGATTTAAAAAAATATAGACGTATAATTAATACAATTAAGCCTCATCTTACCACATCTGATGAGTTAAAAATAATGCCCGTGAAATCTTCAA
>SCLH01001339.1:32191-62096 GCA_004367855.1 Oikopleura vanhoeffeni
GTCAATCTCAAGTTCATCGTATAGACTTGTAATTCCCCCAAAAGAATCGGAAGGGTCGACTTTCTCATAGAGGTATTAGGAACTATGGGTCAATATTGTACTGAGAGTTCGCTAGAGAGCAAAAACTGGTCAACACCCAAGGTCAACCTCAAGTTCATTTTATAGCCTTGTAAGTACCCCTAAAAGAATCGGAACGGTCGACTTTCTAATGAACGTATTAGCATCTATGGGTCAATAATGTACTGAAAGGTCGCTAGAGAGCAAAAACNTGTTCCGTTGAGAGAGATTCGAGGGTGTAAATTGCTTTTGGGTGAAGCCTCAAAAACGTACAAAAATAATACGGGGAAAATTTCGAAGTTATGTAGGGAGAATATCGGAAATGATGCCCTATGTGTTGAATTTTTATCATATGACGTCACAAAAGAAAGTGACCAATGAAATACACAGGACTTCTCTGAATTAAAGTCACAAATCGTAGTGATGTGATGGATGTTTTTTCATGTGCGACGTCATATAAATATTGCCGACACAGGAGGCATCACTCAAACTATTCAAATTAGTTTTGTTCGGTGATTGTCTGGCTAATGATTAAAATAGTCAGAGTACAAAAAAATTTCTAAAATGAGTAAGATATAAAAGAACGTTATCAAATCACTCTCATAAATCGAATGCGACAAAATTTTTCTTTATATCATTATGAATCAAAAGATTACCAGCATTTATCCTGTGGCATGGAAGCTACTCATCGGAGAGAATATTAGTACTTCATTTTTTGTGGCATGTGAGTGTTAACGACGTAAATATTTGAGTTGTGTCTACTATCAAACAAAATCCTTTTTATATAATGTAACACAAAGCTGACATGTTTACTTAATTATAAAGTATAAAAAGACTTCAATTTTCAGTGTTTTCGAAAATGGCATTAAGTTTGAAGAAATAAGAGAAATTTATGATGTTGCGCATTCCTTCGGTTAAGCGATTAAATTTTGACTTCATATTAGGAAAAATTTATCTGAAAATAGAGGAGAAATAATGCGTAATCTGAGAACTCATATGAAACGATATATGAACGAACAATCACAAGTGTTCCATGATTTGTTGGCCTCAAATGATAAAACGAATATTTAAGGGTATGTCACCTACCTATATACACCCTACGCGTTAGGGTCCCTACTACTATGGGTTGCTCCTAATTTGACGAATTCCCGATTAAACACTTAGCCCAACAGGGCGTCAAAGATATTTTCAGATAGCCATTTTGTTAGAACTAGCTCTCAACTTGCGAAAAGAAAAAAATGCCAAAAACTTTTTTATGACACACTCCTTCACAACATAAGTGACACAAAGACGCATCTAAGCCAAAACGAAAACTATCTCCTCTAGGTTTATTTTGAAATTAACCAAAGTTTAAGATAAGCTGTATAAATTAGTATGCAAAACTTCATCAAGAGCGCTTTCTCATAAGTGCCATATTTATTCTAAAATTGGAAAAACCGGTCGCAAAGATACCGGGTTTTTGAACTTTTTTCATCGGAAAAATCTATCTCCTCTAGGCCCATTAAATTTCAAAAGTTACTCAAATTTTTGCAAAAGCTGGTCCAGAACAAAAAAAAAGCTTCATAGCAGCGTTTTTGTTAAATTTCGACCCCAAAGAAAAAATGAGTGAATTTTTCAAAGTTACGTGAAAATTTTTAACGAAAAAAAAAATGTGCTTCGATTTTTCTTTGAAAGTATGGCTCAAAGAAAGCTTAGGAACCACTGAAGAAAAAGTGGCATACGGTCAAGCCGAAATTTGAAGTTTTAGAGGGTAAATCAGAACAAACGTAATTTCCCACTTAATTTTGAAAAAAAATACTCAGGAAAAATCGAAAAAAACTCAAAAATTTAGAATTTTGTTTTTCTTATTGTGTTGTGTTTGTTGCTTTTAAAACATCAACGACTGATTTTGTGGCATTTTTATGACATAATACTGCAGAAAATGTAGGAACCACCATACGGTATACCGTAATTTGAAGATAAATAATTTTTTTTGTCCGATCAAAACGGGCATCCCTTTTTCTTACTTTTGACGTTTTTTTTCTCGAAAAAATTGAGTTTGGGAGCCAAAAATCATAATTTCGAAAATTTTTATTTTTCCCCCAAAAAGTGTGTTAATTTCATTCATGAAGTGACGTTGACCCAAAACTACCCGATTTGGCATCTGTTTTATATTAATAAATACTGAAAAAACAAAAAATCGCTATATTTTTGATTACGTGACTACCAATTTTTTTTCCATTTTGCAAATATATTATTCTTCCCCCAAGTGACATTTCGGAGACACCCATCCACCATTATTCTATAGAGTCGAAAATATAATAATGGACGGCTATCCATAAACCTTAACCCACAACTCAGAAGGTTATGAACAGTGACGGTACTTACTCGGTAGGACTCGATTTTTAGCCAACGGTTCGCCCACCGAGCCATTTAATCGCATTTTACGACGCTTAATCAGCTTAATTGACAAGATCAGTATAAAGTTATCGATGAAACTTTAGAACCAAAATAACGTTTGTTGCGTTTTTTGTGACAATTTTTACTGATTACAGACTTATTTTTGCAAACAATTTTTTTAAAATCACAAAATTAAACCTCTTCACTCGTGAGTCAGAAAAAAAAGACATTTTCTTAGACATATTTTTTCCATTAAATCAATAGCCCGAAAAATGATCACGTGACCGTATATTCAAGAAATAGAGGTCGCAAACATAGGTACTGTTTTTTTTCAAAAAAATATGCTTAAATACGTTTGAATAAGTGAAGATGTTCTTTAGGAGTTTTTTAGACTTTTTTCCCAATTAACACTACAGGCAAAAAACGATCAACGTGAGCTTCAAATTATAGAAATAAGGTTTTGGCTCTAGTACACACAATAGTACTCAAATTTACGGGCCGAAAAATGTGTGGGATAATAAAACAACCTAATTTTAGTGTTTGAACATAATGATATTGTTCCAAGAAACGGTCACGTGATCTTATTTTCAAGAAATAATGGACAATTTTAAAACCTTAATTTTTGGATTATTTCCGTCACAGTGTATTTTATTCAGACTTTCATGTAATATGAGAAAAAGTCTTTAAAACGTTTAAAGTTGACCCTGAATTTTTTTTGACGTAAATTTGAGTATGTTTTCAAATTACTGTTATTGTACTATATATTTTTTTGTTTTCAAAAGTACTCAAAATCATGCGGAAGACCCCTCAAAGAATCGTAACGATTTCTAAGACTTTAATTGCATTTACAGTTTGACCTCCCGGGTTAAATAGAGCAGTTCTAGAAGCAAACTTTTGGAAAAACGATTATCATAAGACGCCTACGCACTGAAAGATATATATTTACACAACAAATTTAAGAGACATTTTTCTAGAGAATCTGTGTAGGTAAACATATAATTCTATGTTTAAACGAGCTAAATATGAAATCATTTGAAGTTTTACTTTGAGGGTAGTTCAAATATAAATTAAGGTTTAATTTCATCTCATTATTGCACTTTTCTTGTAATCACTCGAAGGTAAATTTCGCAACTTTTTGTTTTTTGTTTTCTTATCCTCATTAAATGCCTTTAAATTCGTTTAAAATATTATTTTGTTTCTTCATTTGTATAGCAAATTGGCTGAATATTATTTAAAAGCTATTGAAAAATGAATGTTGATAATGAAAGTTTGCTAATATGGCCGATTTAAAAGTGTGGCGACGCGTTGGCTAAAATCGAATCTGGGTACGGTATCATGTCTAAAGTCTACGAGTTAAGTGAGATCTTTCTAGTACGATTTTGTCGGTAAATAGTTATAAAGAGGTCTCAGAATCATTAGAAACGTATACAAAGCTCCGAAAGTCAGCGTCTGGTGTGTATTATTCGAAAAATTTGGGATTTATAAATCGTCTAAAAGAACTGTTCCACTTCGAAAAAATTCATGATCATGAGGAAAACTATCAAATCCTATTAAATGAACTCAATATTGGATTTGATGCAAATGTTCAAAAAAAATTGAGAGAACTTTCTATTCTTACAAAATGGGTTACAAAGAAATATTCAAAATTGGGGGGTTATGCTGCTATCTTTGCAAAGTGCCGAAAATTTGAATTCCATACAAATTCTAGCATAAATAATACAAGGATCGATACTTTCATAGAAATTTTAAAAATTGATGAAGAAAATGAGGCCGATATTGCACAAATTTTATTTTTTATTTGCCGAAATGGTGGGTTAAAAATTTTCTCGGTAAGTTAAACTTACTAACAAAATTTTAAGCATTTTTTGTCCAAAATTTTTTCTGATTAATTTTATGAAATCTGTGAATGAAAACGAAAAAAATAGCCAATTTAACTTTTTTCATGCATGTTTACATATTTTCTGACTGCTGTTTGAAAAATCATGAAATGTTTTTTTGTCATTTTGTTGTCGACTCTTTAGAAATATTATGAAAATTTTCCGCAAATCAAGTCCAAAAATTTTAATTAGTAGTTTTTTAAAATCTCTGTAAAAAATCAGGCCGAATCACTTGTGAAATTTTCTGGTATCTATTTGGTTTCCGTATTTCAACCGATGCAAGGGTCAAGTGAATATCGTTTCTGAACTTCTGATGAAATTTACAACACTTGCTTAAGGAACNTTTCAAATCTTTGAATAAAAACGAAAAAATAGCCACTTTAACTTTTTTCATGGATGTTTACATATTTTCTGACTGCTGTTTGAAAAAATCATGATATGTTTTTTTGTCATTTTGTTGTCGACTTTTTAGAAATATTATGAAAATTTTTCAAGTCCAAAAATTTTAATTAGTAGTTTTTTGAAATCTCTGTAAAAAATCAGGCCGAATCANGGGGTAGCAGCGATGTGGCAGACTGGCGTCAATTTAATTTACGAAAAAATAATTAGTTTGTTCATTTTTTGTGCTTATTATCGTTAGTTGAACCAGAATAAATGTGTATCAGCTCATTAAAATCATTTTTTTATCTTTTTAAGGAACGATTTGAGTTCAAACTTTTATTTTATAATTCGTAAAATTTTCGAAAAAATTCAAAGCATTATGAAAATTTTCGGCATTTTTCGTCCAAAATTTTTCTGATTAATTTTTTTGAAATTTGTGAATAAAAACGAAAAAAATAACAACTTTAACTTTTTTCATGCATGTTTAGATATTTTCTGACTGCTGTTTGAAAAATCATAAAATGTTTATTTGTCATTTTGTTGTCGACTTTTTAGAAATATTATGAAAATTTTCTGCAAATCAAGTCCAAGTTGGTTTTTTGAAATCTCCTTTAAAAATAAAACCAAATCACATGTGAAATTTTATAGTATCTATTTTATTTCCGTATTTCAATCGATGAAAAGGTCAAGCGAATATTGTTTCTGAACTACTGATAAAGTTTACAACACTTGCTTGTGACACCGGTTTGTTCCATTTGGCACGCACTTTATAAAATTTTATTTTTTTCAAAAATTTAATATAAAATTGCGGGTGTAATAAGCTACTTTACTTTGAAAAGTCAAAACTTTTTTTTATATTTAAACTCAATTGAAGGTCAATTTTTTTCCCTAAAAAGCTGTTTTTCTCTATTTTTCATGAAAAAAACTTTCATATTAGAGAAATTTTTTCATGTTGATAATTATTTTCCTACTTATTAGTGCATCACATCCGAAAATGTCTGAAGTTTATACATATTGCCTTTCAAAAAAATCCCACATCGGGTCAAGTTGGAAATGGAGTTGTAATGAAAAGTGGTTTTTGATATTTTTACAGATACTTAAGAATGTTGAGAAATTTAAAATATAAACGTTAGCAAGAATGAACACTTTTATTGAAGATAAAAAAAATTTCACATTTTTTTTCTTTCATAAATCACTCCGAAAAATGTACCAATCTGCCACATCGCTGCTACCCCCTTAACTGTACGCACAAGTTGTGGTAGACTACCACTGGTAGTTAACTTTATTTTAATTATTAAATTGAAAAAATCTTTTTTGATTTTTGAGCGAAAAGCTATATTTCTGTGCCTTTATCGCCGTTAGTGCCGATATCGTCGGAAATTTCACGGTTGGTTAGGTAATATGTTTTGTTCATTGAAAAAATTCGAATGTTTCGATGTAAAGTTATTATTTTTAAACGGGCTACTTTTCACCAGCAAGAAAAATGTAAGCACTCTCAATTCCCCCAAAATGAGAATAAATGAGATGGTTAAACCATCATGGTTATCTCCACATCATCGAATGTAAATCGATTTCAGCGAAAAGGCTGTCCGCAAAAATCGATATTTACAGTTTTACCAATTTTTATCCGAGCGATTCACTAGCATGTTTTTCGCTATCGATATTTTCATTATCATGTATTTTGGTCAAATAATTGGTGAATGTTCACGTTTAAAGCAACCGTCTTTGGTTAAAATTATATTTGATTCGTTGACGGATAATCGTTCAATCAGTTAGTTTTAAGCGGTTTTTCAACATTTCAAAAATTTTCAATAAAATTTAACTTTTCATTCATGTGTCCCGGACTGGTCCCGATCTCGAATTGTATTTTTCTATGTTTATTTTAGATTTAATTTTGTTCAGTTGGTAATCTGTGGATTTTATATTTTTGAAATAAATCTAACTACTTTGTAAATGATGAAGATAAAAAGTCACCACAAAAATGCAATCGAAATGATGAGTAGGATTCGGACTGGGGAGACCGGAGTTCAAACTGAAAACTATAACGTAAGTCAGTGTATAAAACCCGAAATTTTATCGAGAATTTTTTGCAAAAATTGAGTGCCAAATGATTGACATACGGAAACCTGATAGATAACAGAAAATTTCACAAGTGATTCTGGCTGATTTTTGATGTAGAACTCAAAAAATCACTTATTAAAAATTTTGAACTTGATTTGCGGAAAACTTTCGAAATATGTCGGCAAAAATGACAAATACAAATTTTACTATTACGTATGAAAAGTTAAATACGTTTGCATTTTTTTTTCTATCCACAGATTACAATACAAAGGAACAGAAAAAATACAGAAAATTAACAAAATATTCTGAATTTTCTAGAAATTTTTACTAATTCAAAAATTAAAATTTGAACTCAAATCTTTCTTAAATAATTAAAAAATAATTCTGATAAGCTGGAATATAATTATACCGGCTGAGCTGACGAAAATAAGCATACAAAATTAAATAACTTATCATTTTCTTAAGTTATATTGACAGTCTACCGAGTTTATGACACCGCCTTAAAGTTAAAAACCGAAAATTTAATAAAAAACTTCAAATTTCAACCCTTGTGAGCATATAAAAAAAAGTTCCGCCAAGGCACCAGAGCCACAATTGTGGCTCTTCTTTGAACGTTGTTTACAGAAAGCTTAAGGCAGTTGGAATTTCAATTTTTTCTGCATAAGGAAGTTGAAAGGTAATGTTTTCGCATCCGACATTTTATATTCTAGAATTTAAATTTCTAGTTCTAGAAAATATAGTGAGAAAAGCAAGGTATACCATATCACGTGAAACACGATTACAGTTGTCTTCACAGGTTTCATTTCTGTCGTAACCGATGCACAGGTATCCGACCTCCGTCAAAGTTTTTTCCGCTTTGATTTATATCTCATAAATCACAAGTAATTTATAAATAAGTCAAAAATTTAAATAAAAAAATCATGATTTTTGATGAAAATTTTTTATTTTTCCCTATAAAAGCAGATTATTACACTTTTTTTATTATTTTCAAGTAAACATGGTAATGAAGTACAACTGTGGACAATTTTGATTGCTTAAATTCACTTTCTCATCAATAATTGTTTTCATGGGAAACTTGAAGTTGAAAATTAAGACATTTCACTTCCGAAAAAAATATCTGCCCCTAGATACCAATAAATTTTTATTTTAACTTTTATGCATGTACAAAACACTTTCCTTAAAACTGGACATTCTAACATTTGTATTTTATGTCTAGTTCCGAAATAATTTGTCCGGAAGTGAACAAAGGCGAAATATCTAATAAATTACTCTCCGTAATACTGGGACCAAACATTCGAAAAAAAATTCAATTATTTGGGAACCGAATCAAAATTCTTTATAATGTTATTAGAAGAAAAGATTTCCGATCCCGTTTTTTGCTTTTGGATGATTTTAGGTTATGCTTGAGGCCACTATTGTGCTCTGTGCTCGAAGTTAAACAACAAGAATTTTTAAAATTGTAAATACAAATATGATTAATAACTTAACTGCGAAAAACATTTGAGCGAGTTAAGCAAGTTATAACATATTTTTTCTAGTCAACCGGTTTATGAAAGCGTGCGACAATGCAGAAATCAATCTCGTTACTAATTTTTTGTCCTCATTCGCAAGAAAAACTGTTAAAATTGCAGTAAGGATTTCGAAAAATATGCCCGGATACTCAAAACTATGCCAGCTTCTTTTGTAATTTCGATAGACAAAAAATATTTTCAGTTTGCATTATGCCTCATGCTCCAAAAATAAATTGCATTGTGTTGGAGAAGTATATATCGGCTAAGTCAATAAGTACACTTGAATTTTCTTCTATTTTTGGAAGTCCCATGAATTCCTCGAGGAAAAAATCATCCATTTTCATCCAAAAAAATCATGTCATGTAGAATTCCGGATTCTTTCTATGAAAATATTAGACTTGTGATAACCCCATGGAGAAAAAATTTAATCATTTGTAAACTTGCTTTAACACAGGTGACAGTTGAAAAGCTGAATTGACCTTGAAATTTCAAAAAGTTAGATTCTGTATTTTTATTACTTTCTCTGCTGATTTTGGCGCCAAATGATCATGGGCGCAATCATGTATTTACAGATCACCTGAGCGAGCAAAAATTGATAATAATAATAAACTAGGGTATGCGTTAGTAAATTTCCTGGAACATTTAGATTCATTTTTAAGTCCAAATATTCAAATTTTCAAAAATGGAAATATAAAACTTTAACTTTTTTTAAAATTTTCTCAGGTTAAGGGGTGGTGTGAGTGATTTTTGACATTCGAACGCTTGATACGTCTAAACTGATGACGGTGGAACATTTCTCGTAAATACAATTTAAATATCTATCTTTGATCTCGCGATTACATTGGAAACTTAAGTACCACTTTTCCAAGTAGTAAGGATCCTAGAGCTTATATCGGTAAGCTTTGAGATTTGGTGAGAATAGGGAAAATTGTCTGAATTTCAGTAATTGGGAGCTTTTTTTCCGATTTTGCCCCAGGGGCAGCAATCTGGTTGAATGTGCCAAAAGGGGTGTTTTTTGACGTATTGATATAAGGCTTTTTCTGTAGAAATGACAAAAACGTAATTTTCGGAATGTAACAAGCCCAAGAGTTGGTCAACATCGAATGGGAAGTCCTTTTTTGAATTTCGGCCTGATTGGCTGTAAATCGACAAAAAATTGCGCGAAATTTATAATTTTGATCATAAAAGTGAGAATTATAAAATAAAAATGCCATCAAAGGATTCCTTGGATACGATTTGCTGGAAACGGTATAAGCAACTATAGTCTTATTTTCAACACAGAGGATTCTACAAAAAATTTAGAGTGTTTTTATAAATATAACGTTTTTATCTCTAGCACCCTATGTGTTCAAAAACCTTTTTTGGCACATTCAACCAGATTCCTGACCCCTGAGGCAAAAATCGAAAAAAACAACTCCCATTCACTCAAATTCAGACCATTTTCTCTATTCCCACCAAATCTCAAAACAACCTGATATAAGCTCTAGGATCCTTATTTATTTGAAATAACCTGAGGAACTCGTTTTTAACCGCGGTTAACCAGATGGTTGGTCAGAGTGGTACTGAACTATTTAATGGAATCGCGAGATCAAGGATAGATCTTTCATATGTATTGATTAGAAATGTTCTACCGTCATCAGTTTAGCCGACCAAGCGTCCAAAATGTCAATATCACTAACACCATCTTCCTTAATCAACCGAAAAATGCTGATTACTCTTTTCGAAAATTAAATTTTCATAAAATCAAATATTAAAATAAAAAATTAAAATTATTTCTAGAAAAATTCAAATTATTTTTAAAAAATATATTTTAAAATTTTGAAAGGATCGGAAAAAATGGAAACAATTTAAATGTTATTTTTATGTTATAAACCAAAAAATGATACAATTTAAGTCTACTATTTTTATGTTATAAACCCAAAAGAGGATATCTCTTTTTCAAATAATTTGAATAACAATGCAATTTATTTAAACTTTGCGCTCATATCTCCAATGAAATGCTTGTGAGCGCCGTCTCAAACCAATCAAAAAATATTTTTAAAAGAACTAAGTTAACAAAAAAAGTTGGGTTTCAAAGTTTTATCATTCTTACGTCAAAATCAGCACTCTCATGGTGAAATTTTATAGACATGTCATGCGGTTTTTCATCTTTTGTGCCAAAATTTTGAAGGTCAGGTTCTAACTCAGAATATATTTGCAAATAAAATGGTTTTTAAGGTATCTTCCAAATGTTTTTTGTCCATTAAAATTTGACAAATACCGTTTGGATCATTTTTCGTCAATATTTTCAATTATAAAAGTGAAATTCACAGCTGGTGAAAAGTCAGTCATTCCAGCGTCATAAAATCACAGTTCTCCAAGAATTATATCTTGTAAGCAGCCCCCTTAATAGGGGGCCCCTATCTCAAAGCAAATAATACTATTGTTTAACCAGAAGTCTCTTACACTCGATTTATATAGAGTTGCAATCGATTATTATATCATCATTCAACTTAACATTCAAAAATTAACAATTTATAATTAATAATAAAAATAATTATTAAAAAATGTCAGAGAACAGAGACAGCGCCTACGAGTCATTAGCAGCTACACCAACTACAGAGCAAATTTTCGGAGAAGAAAACTGGAAAGAAATTCCAGTATTTACAGATGAAAATATAGATGAACCAGTATTTGAAAAAGTAAGTCAAAAACGGCGAAAATTAGAAAACTAGGGAAAAATTGAAAAAATAAATTTTGTGAATTCTCTTAACGTTGGGAAAAAGTGAATATAACTTTAAAGTTTCGATAAAAAACAATAGAAAACAAAAGGAACCTTAAATATGTACAATATTCGAAAAAAAGGAAAAAATTTAGAAGTATTCGACTATACTAATTTTTGAGATCCTCATTTTAAACAACCTTCAACGATTTTTAAACATATTATTTTCAAATTTCACGAAATGAAAATCAATATTTTGATTTTTTTATATTATTCTCCATAAATCCAAACTGGCAGATTGAATGAAAAAAACACCTTTGTTTTATTCTTAAATGAGGTTCCAAAAAATTACCAGTTCAAGTATTTTTTCATAATAATATTTGTCAAAAATTTTCCCAGATTTCACGCTAGACTTATTTAGGCCTGGAGAAGTAAAACATTTAAATAACTGAAACTAAAGCTACGTTGATTAATAGTGAATTTCTCTGCATATTTAATTTTTCTTGATTCAAACAATAAAATTGATTTTATAAAAATATGTAAAAAAAATCTAAAATTATGCAAAATTTAACTTTCGGAAGTTGTATCTTTAAAAGTTAACTGTCAATTTGAGAAATTGAATGAAATTTAAAAACTGACTCAGAATTATTTTAATATCAGCAAAAATATCCGGGTTAACTGGAGACATCATGATTTTAGCACTTCTTTACGAAATTATATTTTGAATAATTAATTTTTTCTCGAATAAGAATAGAATTATTTCATTATCAGACTTTATGCTGATTTTTTAATTTAACGACTAATTTCTATTGAAAACGATTATACGGTGTTTTATTATGAGCTTGGTATACAAAAGTTGTATAGTAAACTATAGCTTTAATTATTGGTAAGTTTCTTAAAAGTTCATTTCATTTAATTTGGAGAAAAATTGAGAGAAAAAAGATATCCGATGGAAATTTTTCCAGCTATTTGGTTAGTTTTTAATAATATTCTTTATTATTAAAATACTTGATTATGGCGATTGTAATGCTTGGCTTAAATAAAGGGCTCAAAATGAGTCATGAATTATAAAGCGCTATTTTGATGGCCTTAAATAATTAACCCTTCATTTAATTTGCGAAAGAGATGCTTTGTAATCAAATGGTTATTTGCACACATTTTTCGACGTCTCGATTTTTATCAAATAATCTTCAGAATGAGGACTGTGATTTAATTAAACCGCAGAAAATTGTGAACAATAATTTTGTATTGTTTTTTATTTTAATCAGAATTTAAATTTTCAGCGCCAAAATGATAATGGTTTTCTTAACACCCAATTTTTCCGTTTTGAGTCAAAACGAATAATAAAGTTTAAGTGATTATATTTTGACTATGACATGTCAATATTTGAGAGTTTTTATGGTTATATGTCGAAGTAAGTGACGATTCTCCTAGTCACAGCCAATTTTTTTACATTATTACATCTAGGAAAAACCAATATTTATTTATTTTGTAAAAATCAGAAATAAATAATCTTCTGCTGACCCTATTTCACCCTCAAAATATATTTAAATTCAATTTTTTCGTATTTTTTATGGGCAATTAATGACAAATTTCTTAACGTTTCTTTTACAGGAAACTCCTCCAGCACCAAAAAACGTGAAGAATCAAGAACGATTTGCTGCCCTCACTCGACGAAGAGGTAAAAATTTCAGCTATATTGACCCTTTGACCACGCCTCTTAATTTTCGATTGATTGACACAAAATTGCTCTCTTGCGCTATTGAGCGCGCCAAATCTCAAAAAACAAACAGTTCAAGGCTGTTTTTGCATGAACTGTTTTTTGTCATTGAAACTGTTTTCTAGACAAAGATGATCATGAGGTGATTGTTTGATTAGATAAAGATAATTGTATTTAAACGCGGATAAAACTTCTAAATATTTCAAACTGTGGTGGAGATAAGTACATAAAAACATCGTGATAACGAGAGAAAGTAAGATTTTTCGATAATTATTTCGAACATTTATTATCATCAATCAAAATTTTTATTTTTGAATTTTTTTGCAGTCCCTATTTAAAAATTTATCATCATGGGAAGATTTGTCTGAGAAATATTGGCAAAATATTGCCAGATAAATTATTTGATATATAAATTATATCATGATTTAATTTATATCGAGAACCAATAACTTAAACGCTGGATAATTAGCCCTTTTCGGAAATTGCCTAAGAAATCATTTTAAGAATAATATTTTTTATAACCTTTTCAAATGCTTGTTCAATTACATTTTCTCATTTTATGATCAAAACATTTATCGGTAACTTCTTCTTTCAGAGCCGATGCCAATGAATTCCATACTTCCAAAATTTTTAACTACTGATTTTTGGTACAATGCACATCAAGTAGAACGAATAACACGCCTACTTTTTTTTAATTTTTTTTGCCTAACACGCTTACGCGTTTTGTACCAGCATTCGTTCAACTTTAAGTGGATAGTAAACCTTATTTTTGATTCAACTTTTCCTAATTATTTTCAAATTAACTCTTGCTTTTTTGATACTTTTATTAAAAATTCGGCGTGTTAAAAATTTTTCATTTTGAAATTTCTGAAAATACTCGAAAACTTTCGAAAATTTTCAAAAATTATCTTTAAGAATTGTTTGCAAAGTTTTTCATCTCGCTAAGCTTCTTTTGCTGGTGATGACAGCCTGTAACAAAAAAAATTATCATCTTAAAAATCATTGCGTGATTA
This sequence comes from Oikopleura vanhoeffeni, assembly GCA_004367855.1. Taxonomy (NCBI): domain Eukaryota; kingdom Metazoa; phylum Chordata; class Appendicularia; order Copelata; family Oikopleuridae; genus Oikopleura; species Oikopleura vanhoeffeni. The sequence goes on from SCLH01001339.1 coordinate 45,892, forward strand.
ACCGTCACTGATTTTAAGTAAGAAAAAGATTGATGATAAAATTATATGTATTAGTGTTGAAGGATTAGGTTTCTAGTTGATAGACAAAATCGACTTGTCATCTCAAAACCGTAGATAAGAAAAATCTTACGTTTTCGGTTTCATATTTATCACGTTTTTGTTTAGAGTACGTTATAATCAATTATTTCACCGGTCATTATGACAAATCAGCAAGTTTTTCTGTCTTTTTTCAAAGTACAACATATCAGCCAATCAAACTTTGCCGAAAATTGGTGAAAAATACAAATTATGAATGCAGAAAATAATTTATGTTTCAGCTCAACAAATTGGACACGCACCTTTAGCCAAAAGATTCACCATGAGTACTATAGAAGATGCGAGAACTCAAACGGAGCCAGTTTTACAAGAACCATTCAGAAATCGAACTTTGTGAGTCAAAAATTAAGTTTCAGCCATTATTTAGAACATTTTGGCGCTAAAGGGTGATTATAAGCAAAAACCATATGATTTTGGCCATCTTCATGCTTTGTCTGTTTTTCAATGATGAAAAAATTTCTAATTACCATATTTGTTTTTATATATTCCTACAATTGTCATTTGAAAATACACTGAAAACTTAGACGAAATAGTCGATTTTGATTGATTTGATCTCCACCAATTATAATCTGACTATTTAAATTTCGTAAAAATTAATATAATTTTATCTGTCAAATGTCATGTTTGAGAATAACGCATTCATAAACCTTTTTTTTTGAAGTTCCCAACAGCTAGGTGATATTGCAAAATTAGTCTTGCATTTTCGGTGACTTTTATAAACGCAATATAATAAGTTAGGATATTTAATCTGGTAAATTTCCTCAATTTGTTTTTTTAAGTTGGCATGATAGTCACGTGAGATAAAGATAATTTTGAAATTTGATATAAAACTTCGGAGACATGATTTGTTTGCTAGAAACTTTTAAAAATATGAACAGAAGGGTTATCATTTTGATTCTGAGACAAATATCTGTGACTAAACCATATAAAACCAGTTTCTATACATTATTTGATTGTTTCTCGTGGTCAAATAATTCAAACTCACGGGAACTTTTTTACCCTATTGTTTTTAAGGTCAAAAAACTATAAATTTGTAATGCGTGATGACCAAGTCTTGATTTTTCTAGAACAAAAAAATGAAATTTACTTTTCAGCTCGTGTCCAAATCTTCCAAAGGCCTCTTCCCTTTTGTTATCCAGCATCGCAGCTGGAATCGAGTCAACTACTTTGGGAAATGATAAATATCGGCCACGAAAAAGAATCCGATACCGATCCCGGATTGATACCCCGCCCACTATTAATGAAGGCAGTATCTACTCGCCAACTACACGACGAATGATGGACTTGGGCCGAAATATGGTCCGAACTTTTTCGTCAGAATTTTTGGAATCAATCATTCGATAGATTTTCATGGTGCAGGTCACCAAAAAAAAACAGGAGTCATGAAATTTGACCCAAGACTCCTACATTCAATAGAAAGGTGTCTTATTTCTTTTGTACCTTATTCTCGTTTTTATTTCATGAAAATCACTGGTGACTTACGTTCAATTTATTTTGAGTGTTAACTAAGTTAACTTAACTTCCAGATTTTCAAAATCTGGGGGTTACAAGATGTTTCGGAAGAATCTTTACCTTGTTCTTTGAAAATTTTTAAAAATTTCAATTCATATTTAATATCACGATAATGCTATTTTGTGCAAAAATTTCGTAAATTGAAGAATATGTGGATCGTATTTTTTGTTTAGATTTTTGAAAAATGAAATATGTTGATCGTATTTTTTTGCAAAATATCCAAAATATAAAAAAATTACGTTGATCGTATTTTTACGCAAAAATTCCATAAACAATTGAAAAATGATTGTTGATCGTTTTTTGCATGAATGTCGAAAATAATAGAAAAAATTGAATGTGGATCGTATTTCCATGCAAAATTTCAAAAGTAGGAATAAAATACGTAGATCGTATTATTTTAGAACTTTAAAACATAATTTAAAAAAATTCTTGGATTGTATTTTTACATTTATCCCAAAATGTATCACAAAAATTATGTAGATCGTATTTTTGAGGAAAATTTGAAGAAATAATTTAAAATTACATAAATCCTCTTTTTTCACAAACCTTTGGAAAAATTACAGAAAAACGTGGATCGTATTTTTTTGTGCTAGGGCCGGACTCTAGCTTAACAGTATAAGTTTTATACTGCATTGAACTTTAAGCTTAGATATTCTTTGTTATATAATGTTTTGCATGAATGTCAAAAATCATGAAAAATTCAATGTGGATTGTATTTCCATGCAAAATTTCAGAAGTAGGAAAAAAAATACGTAGATCGTATTATTTCAGAACTTTAAAACATAATTAAAAAAAATTCTTGGATTGTATTTTTACATTCATCCAAAAAAGTATTACAAAAATTATGTTGATCGTATTTTTGACGAGAATTTGAAAAAATAATGTAAAATTACATGAATCCTCTTTTTTCACGAACTTTTAAAAATATTAAAAAAACGTGGATCGTATTTTTTTGTGCTAGGGCCGGACTCTAGCTTGACAGTTAAAATTTTATACTGCATTGAACTGTTAGCTTAGTTATTCTTTTTTATATAAGTAAATTGTTTTCATTCATTTCAAAATTTTCTGGTAAAGTTTTGAACAATGAAACCGGTAATGGTTTCAAGTTTGATATCACAAAAGCTTATTAAGCAAAATATCGAGGTCTCATGTTTGTTACGTTCTGTTTTATATCTGCTGCTTATTTTTTCTGTAACAATTTATGCCCAAATCAGACAGGTTCTGACCGGTGCCCTTTTTTTCCAGACAATTGTCTAGCAGACAGCAAAAAAATCTGATTTTTTGACGCCGAGGGTCAAATTTGACCCTTTGAACTTCACAAATTCATTATCTTCTAATTCCCATATCTTTCCCCCTTTATTCACCTTTCAACTAACCCAATTTTTCAAAATTGATCATCTACACTCCTGCGAACGTTAACATGTATAATGTGAGTTCCAATAAAGGTATTGCAAGTAATAAAATCTACTGTTTTGTTCTTTTTGCAGGATCTGAAAATTAAAAATTTTGTTACAACGTTCAAAATTATGTTCTCCCCAGTATAGTTTCTGAGGTCATGGAAAGTCAATGAGCTCTTTTGTATATTTTTTTCGAAAAATGCATTAATAACTGACGAGACTTATCTTTTCGATTATGACTAGGTTGTTAATTAATTTTCATGATGTTGTGCGAAAAAACAGCAGAAATTTGGATTTTTCATAATTATTTTGTCATTATTTTCCAACATTATAACATAAAAATTTTCTGAGAAAAAAAATGGTTTATCGCACCCGGGGATGAGAACCGATAAAGACTGACTTAAGTATATGGATTATCGACCATCAGAGTACAGAGCCTGAATATTTGAATGATACAAACAACGCAAGATATTAGCACCCAATCAAAACCCTGGATTGCGGAATAGGCCGATTTCATTGGTCCGATAAAGAAAGGATCAACCAATCAAATGCTCAGATTTCGCTTTTTTCAAATATTTAGGATCTGGGCTCTGAGGGTCGGTAATCCATATAGTAAAGATAGGTTGTCTATACATATTAAGAGAAGAATAAAACATTAAAATTGGTTCAAATCTGACTATTTTCTAATTGTTTTCGAAGTATTTTTGGGATTCTAAAAATATCTTATCATAAGTTTTTGATTTTTCAATTGTTGTCAGGTTTTCTTTAAATTAAACATCTGTGGTCATTTTGAGCTATACAACACAATTAGAAGGATCGTTTTCACAATATGAAACGTAAACGGGTTGGCAACCCTATCTTTACTAAAGAGAGACACTTTGGTTGAATAAAGGATATAAAATAGATTCAAAAAACTTTCGCATTTCGATGCCGGCCGAAAGGTGTTCCCTGAAGAATTCGGCAAATAAATCTTTTTGTTCAAAAATTAAAAACGCGTGGGCGTTCGTAATGAGGTCATAATTTGACATTTTTTTCAAATTTCTTAATGAGTTTCAAATAAATTGAAATGCAGATAAGTACCAAAATGTGTAGAATTACGTAATCAACCAAACGCAATTATATAAAAATTCAAAAAATTGGATTTGAAGAATTAAATCTTGAATTATGAAGTCATTATTGACGCACCTAAAGTGATTTGTAATAAAGACATCAAACGTCCACGCAATTTCGGCGATATGGTCACTTGGAGAAATAAAGCTGAAAATCGTGAAATAGCGTAGGTTTTTTCGGCGATATTGAGCCGGCGGTATAAGTCCTGGCCCTGTATTCTTTTATGTCAAGGTAAGCCTAGCTTAATTCTTCTTTTTTTTCACTTTGCCAACAAATTGATACAAAAAACTTTTTTCATCTGCTTTTTCCTGCAAAAACACAAAAATACTGACAATAAAACCAACAAACAAGAAAAAAAAACCCTTTTTTGAACTATCTATTATGATAGGCGTGCAAAAATGTTCGGAATTTGCAACTTTATCATTTTAGACAGCTATTCCCTAAATAAAATTTGAGTAGATCATCAGATAAGAGATTATTGAGATAAAACATATGATGAAATAATTATATCATTCGATATACAAAAATGTACTTTATACGACGGTAATAGGCTTTTTAATCTGAAAATTGGTCTTTTAGAGATATAACATTTGAAACCACTATCGCGGTTTCATCACGCAATAATAACCAGACATCGTTCCGGCTGATCATTGGTACTTCATTTAAACCTGACGTGAAGTATTCAACACTTCAATTTAAAGAAGGTTTTTCATTTTTTTTTCTTAAAGGGATCTGAGTATTTCCTACATTTCACTCTCATTTCAAAGGGTGTGATTAGGTCACTAGGGATATTTTCTCTTAATTTTAGAAAAAGATCAAAATGTTTTGCTATATGGATTAATAAGGGCCCTCAGTTAACAGATCCTGACTATTTAAATGATAAACAACGCGGGATAATAGCCCCCAATAAAAACCTTAGATTGTAGGACCACACTGAAAATGGCTGTTAAGCCGAAACGTCGAATAAAACATCTATGATAGAAAAAAAATATATATTTTATGTCTCAAACACTCAAAAGATAATTGTAGGATAGGTCGATTTCCTAGGTCAGATTTTGGCAGATTCAACCGATCAAATGCTGGGATTCCGCATTTTTCAAATAGTCACGATCTGTCAGTTGAGGGTCCTTTAAGGGGTCCTTAAGGGGGTATGCGACTCTGATTTGACATTTTCTCGGTGAAATACTGAAATATACAGTTCATGAAAAAAACCGACATGCTAATTGTAGATCTATCCTTAATCTTGCGAAAAAGTACATCAAAATTATTTTTGACCATTACACCAATAGGTACAGTTCGTAACAAGGTGACATTTTCCAAACTGCAAAAACTATCTCCTCCCAGACGGTATATCAAATTGAGCTCAAATTTTAACAGATCACGTAACGATAGTATGTTCAATCTTTTCTCACGGCTTTTTTTGATGCCGGCGACGAACAATTCTAGAACGCCAAATAACCGACGATATTTCACAATTTCAGACTTCAAATCTATCTCTTCCCAGGTATATTTGCAATGGCTCAAATTTTTATCAAGTATTCCTAAGAACAATTGTAGGGACTTTCGAGGGTTTTTTTGCGCATTTCCAGCTGAAACTCGAAATATGATTTTTTTGGTCATTTTCCAAACATTTTCCAAAAAAAATGCTCTATTTTTTCAAAAATAGGCTCAAAAGAGGCAGTAAAACACTGATGGAAAGTTGGCTTACGTCAAGTCGATATTTTGAAGTTTCAGTGGTCAATTGAGCAACGTTATTTTTTAACTTCATCTTTTCAAAATACTTAGAAAATCAAAAAATGCGAAAATTTCGAAAAATTTTTGATGATTGGGTTCTTAGTACACTTAATTATCCACCGTATCCATTTGGAGCATTTTAATGCCTCTAAGGCCTTATTATCAGAGTCGCATACCCCTTGGGTATCCCTGCTCCAACATTTCTGCAGTTATTTGTCTAAAATGCACCAAATCAATTGTTTATGTTTTAACGCATAAAACAACCTCTAATAACAACAAAAAAATTTAAGTTCAAATTAAACTTTTTCGAATGTCAAAATTATGGAATTTTCGTATAAAGTTCCGAACATCATAAAAATGCCTTATTTTTTCTTTCAAATTTGTTTTCAATATTTGTTACAAATCAACGAGAAAAATTCTACAAATGGCTCTTTAACTTTTCGAGTCGGTGACACATATTTTTGATTTGCTTTTGAAAAATCATATGACATGGTTTTGTGATTTTGGTCAATAATTAGAAATATTTTGAATTTTCCTCATTTCTTTTTAAAATTATCAAATTGTTTTTTCTGGAATCACCAAATAAAAATATGGAGAATACCATTTTTTACTTTATTCGATATGTCTCGTTTGTTTCTTCGCTCTCGGTTTTTTACTGTCAACTATAATTTTGCAACGAATTACAGTTTGGGAGAAGAAGTTGAACCCTCATTTATCAAATAATTAAATTTTATTTTACTAAACTTACCAAATTGTTAAGCCCGTCTCGACACGAAGTTCTTTTTCTCATTTATCTCATGAAAAAAAATTTGTACGATGTGCCAAACTTTCGTTTTTTCGATTTTTGTGGGATTTCAGAATTTCGATTTTGACGTAGAAATAGTATCTGACAATTACAAATAAATTGAATTCGGTGGTCAAGACCGTTTTTTTCGGTTTCTCATAAACAAAATAAAAAACAAATTTTACCTCAATTTCCACGCCTTCAACCAAAATCTCCCGTTTTTTTATTGTTTTTTTAAAAGACGATTAATAAAGTGAGAATAATCGATTTGAAAAATATCAGATTAAACGAAGGAAGCACAAAAGTGCCAACCTTCGTTCGAAAAAAGTTTTTATCCGAAAATTTCAAAGTGGCAAAAAGTTTCTTATCAGGAGAAAAAAATGAAAAAGTGCAAATCTGTCAAAATGCACCGACCCCCTTAAGTGTGTCACTGATAAAAGCGTTTTTGCGTTCAAATTGAGGATTGAAGAGTTTCTATATTTTTGAAGGCCAGATGATCAAAAAAGAGTTTTTTTTTCTATTTGAGCTTCAAGGTCTTTTTATGCCGAAATTGACCAAATTTATATTGATGTTTTCAGAATTCATCAAATTGAGTTGATGTTAGTCTCAAAAATCGGGGTAAGACTTCAAAGTTTAGAAAATGTTTTTTATCAAATTGTACGTAACAGTTTTTGATTTTCTCAAAATTTGCCGATTTTTGCTGACTGCGGACACTCTGACCGATCAGAAAGAGACTTTCTCGGTTAATTTTGTATATTTTATTTCGAATCTACGCCCAAAAATTGATTGAATAGCTTTCTTCAAATTGAAAGAAGGGACCTTGGTTTTATCAGGAAACATAACCTCGGACACATACCGAAATTCACCAGAGCTCTCAGACCATGATGAATAAATTATCTTTATTATATCAATAATGTTATATAATTAATATTTATTTGAAGAATATAGTCTGATAAATATGCAGTATCCTAAATGGAAATGAATTATGTAAATTGAATTAACAAAAATAAAATACTTCACTCCAACCTGCGCAGGATGTTTCATTATCTACCAGGCGCATCTGTGTTTTAAAACACGGTTCCAGAAAATTAATAATCATTTTTCCAGAATATGATATTTGTTTTAATAATTAAAATAGTTCAAATTGATCTAAGGGTCAGCTATATCATATATATTTCGGCACTTGCTGAGGCTTTCATGCCACTTTTTTAGCCACAAATTTTTAAATAATAGAAAACGACTTATCCCATAAAGTTTTTAGATGGCTTATACTGACTACAAATATCTAGTGACAAATAAAATAAAAAAAGTTGGGTCCGAATCGGACCATTTTTTGATTTTTGCTGAGATTACTTGAATTTTTATATTATCAGTTTTTCCAAACAATGGTCTGAATGGGACCATTTTTTAATTTTTATTCTCTAAATATTTGTGCTCGGTTTGAGCTTTCTAAGAAGTGAATCGGATTAGTCGTTTTTTAAAGGCGAATTAAATAAATATGATGGCTGAAAAAGTAGCATGTAAGCCCCAGCAAGTACCGCGGTATACCGTGATAGATATACCCTATATTCTGATGATGTTACATGAAAACTAAACAGAAAAATAATTCCCAAGCCACTTAAAGGCGCGCAAATTTTCCAAAAACTTTCCGCAAAATCTTTATCCTATTGAATTGCTTTTAAAAGCACGTGATAAAGGAGGTTAAGAATAATTAACCACGCGTTGGTTTTTGATATTTTCATTTTGGCACAAAATGTATTTATTTCACTGACTGAATACCCAATTCTTTCCTTTTAGTAAGGACAATTTTACCTGATGCAGCATCAGTGATGCTTCATTAAGCACCAATTTTTTCTGTCGCAAAAGTTCTCGTTTTGTTCTACCTTTTGTTGTATCTCTTTTCTGTTCATCACACTGAATATCGGTAATACACTGAATAACGTCAAAATAAAAACGAACTTTGTTGGAAATAAAAATATCCAATAATTTATGACGTTTTGAAATTGTAAATTTTGAGAGTCAAAAATTGGTTCCAATTTTATCGACGCATCTTGTGAAAGTTTTTGTGGTCATTTGAAGCCGTATGATATCGTTGGTTTTTCGATTTTGAAAAAAAATTATTTGAGATCTCAAGTTCATTCTTTTCCGTCAGATAGACTATCTGAGAAAGTCTGTAGAAAATAGATTACAAAGACAAATACATGTAAAGTAACCTAGAAAATACGGATGCGGACAACTTTCCTCGGTTTTTACTTTTGGCTCGAAATTAATATGAGGGCCTAACGCCCTGGGCGTTTTTGTGCGGGAGCAAAAAAGTGTTTTTTTTCGATAATTTTAAAACTTTATTTCAAAGATTTGAAGTACAGTATAATAATAATTATCATACTTATGCTAATTTTTCCATAAGATGATAAAATTTTTGATTTATTAAACTGCAGGGTGCAACTTGTCAAAGATTTTTAACTTTATTTAGAGTACAAGAGTCGCCCCCATACTGTCAATTTTTATATGTTACTGAAACGTACAGTAAAATAAGTGTTTTACAAAGTATGGGGGGCAACTTTATGTACTCAAAGTTGGTTGCTGTCGTATTGTCAAAAAACCTATCGAATGTGTAATTCAATTTTGGACAGCAACCATCTATGACAATGATTTGGTAAATCTGGCCTCAGTTTTGATACATAAAAATGTCCTGACTATAAAAAAAGACGCCTATTTCACCCGAAATTATTTTGAGAATTTTTTGCAAGAATACAATTTTGAAAAATTAAGTGCCAAATGGCACAGACCGGTTGTGCAACAAAGTGTTGTAAATTTCATTAGCAGTTCAGAAACGATATTTGCTTGACCCTTCAATCGGTTAACATACGGAAACCAAATTGATACCAGAAAATTTCACAAGTGATTCTGCCTGATTTTTAATGAAAAATTCAGAAAACAAATAATAAAAATTTTTAAACTTTATTTGCGGAAAATTTTCATAATATTTCTAAAAAAAGTCGACAAAAGATGAAAAATAAAGATTTATAATATTTCAAACCGCGGTCAGAAAATATGTAGGCATCTATGAAAAAAGTTAAAGTGGTTTTTTTTATTTTTACCCAAAAATTCGAGTAAAAAATCGAAAAAAAATTTGAACAAAAAATGAGCAAAATTTAAAATAATTTTTTGATTTTTTTGAAATTTTTTCGAATTAAAAAATAAAAATTTGAACTCAAATCTTTCCTTAACCCTCCGTAGCATAAAAAAAGTTCCGCCGAGGCACGAGAGCCTTTCAGGGGGCTTAACTTTGAGCGCTGTTCATAAAAAACTCTTATGAGATCAACCTTCAATTTTTTCTTTTTGATCAAGTTGAAAAGTGTAATTTTCTAAAAAATTTCATATTTTAGAAACTTTATGTTTATTTCTAGATAAAACTTTTGAAAAGCAAGGTTAATTAAACCACGTTAAACTACCTCATGGTATGCTCCAGGAAATGTATGTTTATCTCAGTAACTGCGCAGTGCTCGGTTCTACTCAATACTTTTGTCTGATTGAGTATATCTGTTCGGTATAGAAAATATTTTAAGTAATTTCAAAATATTCATGAAAAATCTGGTTTTTTAAGAAAAATTGTCAGTTTTCTCGAATTNTTTCAAACAAAAAGAAATAAAAAAAGTTCTACATTTAGTAGAAACATTATTATTTTTTTTAAAGATGGTCAAGACGAATTCCTAAAAACTGAGTATTAAAGACCTTGTTGTTTTAAAAATAAATTGTAAGATAAAGCTGATAAAGAAAAATTTCAGAGAAATCCAAAAAAAAAGTAGGATAAAATATATTTCGAACGGCTCATCCAAAAACAAATTTTCTATCATTTTTCGGAAATTAATTGCGAACTCTATGGGCGATTTGAACCTTGAACTTCAATTTCGTTTATTTTTGTCCTTTCCGGTCTTTTCAAAAAAATGAAAGCCACTTTTATGGCTCTATGAGTCTAGGGGTTAATCAGAACAATCACAGAAACAAATATTTAAAAAAAAAATATTTTTATTGCGGCGGTTTGAATAAAGAGTAGGCAGAAAATAATAGGAGATAATTACTCAAAATTTTAATCTGAAACTAATTAAGCAAAATAGTATTTTTGCAGAGGTTCGAATAAATAAAAATACGAAAATAAAGATAATTTATCCGAATCAGAAACCGGCGAAAGATTAGTTTGATCGAGATTTTCGAAGAATGAAAATTGAACTTGTATTTTGTTCAAAGTAGAATGTCAAAATAAATGGACAAATGTTGCGCAAACAGAAATACTATTTTGCTTAATTAGTTTCAGATTCAAATTCTGAGTAATTATCTCTTATTATTTTTCTGCCTACTTTTTATTCAAACCCCCGCAATAAACACTCTTTTGCTCCCGCACAAAAACGCCCTCAAAATTATTTTCGAGCCCAAAAGTAAAAACCCAGGAGAATTGTCCCGTACTCCGGAAATAGTACCTCTTCAAAAAACAATTCAGTAATTATCTGCTATTATCTTTAGTCAAAGTCGACCAGTAAAGTTAAGCGGATGTCATAAGTCCAGCAGATTTGTACATTTTTTCAGAGCGACATATAAAAGAAAAAAAAATGAAAATTTATTTTTGTTACTTTTTATCTTCAATAAAAGTGTTCATTCTTACCATCGTTAATATTTTTATTTTCTTAACATAACTAAGTATCTGTGGAAATATAAAACACCACTTTTCATTGCAACGCCATTTTCAACTAAACCGGACTTTTGGGTGTAATGCCGCATTACTAATGCGCTAAAAAGAAGGTGAATCATTCTGCACATTTGAAAATTTAAAAGTTTTTTTAGTTGAAAAATGGTCAAAAATGGCGGAAAATAGGGAAAAGTTGGTTCGAAAAGCAATTTGGTAAATCTGGCCTCAGTTTTGATACATAAAAATGTCCTGACTATAAAAAAAGACGTCTATTTCACCCGAAATTATATTGAGAATTTTTTGCAAGAATACAATTTTGAAAAATTAAGTGCGAAATGGCACAGACCGGTTGTGCAACAAAGTTTTCCTTCAATCGGTTACCAATACGGAAACCAAATTGATACCAGAAAATTTCACAAGTGATTCTGCCTGATTTTTTATAAAAAATTCAGAAAACAAATAATAAAAATTTTTAAACTTTATTTGCGGAAAATTTTCATAATATTTCTAAAAAAAGTCGACAAAAGATGAAAAATAAAGATTTATAATATTTCAAACGGCGGTCAGAAAATATGTAGGCATCTATGAAAAAAGATAAAGTGTTTTTTTTTATTTTTACCCAAAAATTTGAGTAAAAAATCGAAAAAAAAATTTGAACAAAAAATGAGCAAAATTTAAAATAATTTTTTGATTTTTTTGAAATTTTTTCGGATTAAAAAATAAAAATTTGAACTCAAATCTTTCCTTAACCCTCCGTAGCATATAAAAAGTTCCGCCGAGGCACGAGAGCCTTTCAGGGGGCTTAACTTTGAGCGCTGTTCATAAAAAACTCTTATGAGATCAACCTTCAATTTTTTCTTTTTGATCAAGTTGAAGAGTGTAATTTTCTAAAAAATTTCATATTTTAGAAACTTTATGTTTGTTTCTAGATAAAACTTTTGAAAAGCAAGGTTAATTAAACCACGTTAAACTACCTCATGGTATGCTCCAGGAAATGTATGTTTATCTCAGTAACTGCGCAGTGCTCGGTTCTACTCAATACTTTTGTCTGATTGAGTATATCTGTTCGGTATAGAAAATATTTTAAGTAATTACAAAATATTCATGAAAAAATCAGGTTTTTTAAGAAAAATTGTCAGTTTTCTCGAATTAATAAAATTATTTGATTATTATAACAATATTAGTACAGGGAGTACTGGTCACAGATAGAGACTCAGACATGAAATTTCCAGATTATTTTTCAAATGTTTGTTTTCCGAAAATATGGACAAAAATGAGTTGAGTAATTGTCGTTGTATTCTTAATAGTCATCAAAGAAGTATTTCAATTACGATTTGAAAATATTTTGCTAGACTTTCAGCATTTTTGTCAAAATTTTGAGATTTCCGAGAATTTAAATCACTGTTTCTGAACAACCGAAGGACAAAAATGAAAATTATGGACCTTGTTGCTCTGCGCGTAGCCTTCAGTGTCCCATTTATACTGGTTTTAATTTTCTGTCAATAAAATCCGGCGAAGAGATATATTTTCCCTGAGGCTTTTAAAATAAGCCAAAAAACGTTTTTTCTGCATTCTAGCGCTGGATAATTTTTGAAAGATGAACCGAACCTTGGTGTTTTGCGCACGTTCTTTGTCGTCAATAAAAACTATAATTGTATTCTCTATCACTAAAACTCAGGGACGAGATACATTTTGGAGTGAAAATATGATCATTTTTGAAAGCTCGTTTTGATTGGTCGGTCAATCAGACGCCTCCAATATGTTTGCCGAAGCAAGATTTTTGTTTGGTTATTCCTTAAAAAAAATATATATGTTTGTTTGGTTTCTAGTATTTCATTGAATCGATCCTAAAAACCCTGTTCTTGGCCTTAGAATGCGACCAGTACTCATTAATGGCAATTATGGTTTAAGAGTACCAATCTGTCATGATTTTCACAAATTAAATATTTTTTCATAACAAATAATTTTATTCATACTGATATCGGAATAAGATATTTTGAAATTTCACTCGAAAAAATTTGCTCCAAAAAATATATTTGTCCAGATTCTGGACTCCAGAATGCTAATTTTCTTGTTAATTGAACTCAAAACACTTTCCTAAAAACTGGCTTAGATGAAATCTCAATTTAAGATTTGTGTCAATAATTATTTTTTCGGAAGTAAGAAAAATCGCCTTTCAATTAACTAGTCATAAAATTTTAACCTATTTTCGGAAGAAATTTCAAGTGATATTTTTAGATTCACATTGGTGAATTTTGAAATACATCCTAAAGAGAAGTTTCTGCGAATATTTTTTCCGACATTTTTGGCTGGTTTAAAGTGGCTTTAGCCCTCCAAAAGGCTTTATGCCTCGGAGAGTTAAAAAGATAAAAAATATTTCAATGATCTGAAACACATTTATTCTGGTTGAGCTAACGATAATAAGCACAAAAAAACTAACTACAGAGGGGGGCAATATCGCCGAATTTGCTGAAATCGCCAAATTTAACCTACGCAATATCACGATTTTACGCTGAAATAATTCCTGTTCCCATATATCGCCGAAAGTGTCCAATTTATTGAGGCTTGAGAATTGACAAAATATTGGGCACTAACAAAATGACTTTGAAAAAAATGACAGGTGTGAAATGGGGTCAAGCACGACGAAAAAATTTTGGGCACTTAAAGCACCCCCCATTTGATTACATTCGTTCGTTTGAAGTTTATCCTTAAAGTTTTTTGACGTTGAGTACTTTTTTTAACTTTAAATTACCGTATATCGGTACTATTTTTTTTCAAAAAATACTCAAAATATTCGAAATCAGATAGCGAATTTGCGTTCTACGCCTGCGATTACACTAAAATGCATATCCTTTCACTTCTGGTAAGTTTCAGAGTTCCAAAAACTGACCTGGATGGACGGATCTAAAAAATCATGTCATCTCATCATGTCATCTCAAATAAGTCATCGCAAAATTTTTTTTTAAGAATCTTATTCGATATAAAACTATCCGAGATTTAGAAGCTGATTTCGAGAAACCGTGAAAAAGCCAAATACAAAAATAATTCATACATGTATAGAAATGTATTCCCAGTTTTTATTCAATTTCGACATAAACGCGGCAGAACTTACAGATTAATAATATAGCAGAATAATATTTTTTGTATTCATTAGAGCACACTTTTCCACTTTTTATACATTTTTCAAATTCATACGTGGACACAATAATTTATCTTTGGCTCAAAATGTCTTCGCAAATTTTCTCAAAAGATTTAAGAGTTTTGCTCAAAATTGTGTAATAAATTTAATTCCTTTGCAGTAATATAAAAAATATTCCTTATTTTTTAGCACAAATATGCTCAAAAAAGGCTAAAATTATTCAAGTTAAGTTCAGCGCAACAGTGTTGAATATTTTGACATTTTTGTCGAACTATCATTAAAAAGCTTTTCTTCACAATAACGGCAGTTTTGGCATGATCACAAAATTGACAAACTCTGATAATTGTTGCAAAAGATGATTTGCACATTTGTGAATGTGAGATTGCTTGAAATCCTTGTGTAACCGAAACTAATCCATAAAAAATAATGTAGATATTCATTGTTCTGATTTTATTTGAATGTCATAACTAGAAAAAATCGCTCTTTTATAACTTCAAAAATGACGAAAAATAATTAACATAGCTCTTTCCACATGTCCTAATAAAAAACGTAAGGGGTAGCGCACTATTATTTTATTGCATGCAAGATAGCATTGCTCGCTGATGGGTAAAAATCTCTGTCTTGAAAAGTTGTCTTCGTTAGGGAATTCGTACGAGTTTGAATTAATTCCTTTCCTTTTAAAAAGAAGGTAAATTGAAGCAGCTTGATTGTAAAGTGTAATACGAATTTTAATGAACAAAGTGTCATGTATAATATAAATGAAATACAGCGGCTGTATAACAGCCAGCAGTTTTTTTTAAAACCGTTGAAAATAATTTCTATTTTATTAATCACGTGCTTCTATAAGCTAATCAATTGTTTAAAAGATTTTGCGGGAAACTGCGGAAAACCTGCGCTTCTGTAATTGGGTGCCACTTCCCACGTCATTCCTTTCTCCTCACTTTGATGACGAATCTTGTTCATGAAAATAATGAAGCCCACGGAGTGCATTGTTATTAAAGTTTGCCCTGGGTTTGAATCGAAAATTATAAAATGACAGAACAAAAAGAGTTCAACATGAACTATTTTGATGTTTTCAAAATAATAAAAATATGGGAAAAATCTTTAAACAGATATCAAGTACGCTATGAAATTTTTTTCAGTTCCAATTTTTGGAGCTTTCATATGAGTTCAAATGATATTTCCAAAAACTTGTGCCAGTCACAGACAGGTTTATAGTGCGAAATTAGCCAATTTGGAGTTTTTTTAACATTTTGTGTGAAAATTCTCGACGATTTTACTTCTTATTTAATCTAAAATGGCTCATAAAAACTGTTTCTCTCATTTTTATCTATACAAGTTTGATTATTCAGGATATTTCAAGGCTTATAGGATAAAAGTTAATTGTGGAGTTATAACAGTATTAACACTCAAAATCAAGCCTAAAAATTGGCCTCCATATTTTTTTGATTTGAAGCTTTCAAGGGTTAATGAGAGTAGATTTCAAAGTTTTGAAAATGTCTCATTTTCAGTTTTTCTCGTAAACTCTGATGTCCCAATAAAACTGAGATCTGGATCAGTAGATCTGGCGATACGCGCTCGCGATTCAACCGCGGATGGCCAATGAGAACACCGAAAATAATAACGATGACAAATAAGAGCTTTGAAAATAAGTTCGAACGCGAATCGCCATTCTTAGAGATTCCCTTCTTTCATAGAATTTTAATTGTCTGTGAATATGTACAATAAGGCTTTGAGACCCCGTTAAGG